>RJWJ010022225.1:0-27064 GCA_004363605.1 Indri indri | reverse complement strand
AGGCTGCCTGGGAAGCCACATAAGAGGTGAGGCAGCAGAAAACGATGGAGGCAGGAGTCTGCAGCCACCTCACTATCCAATCTGCAGCGAGTGGCCACAACAAAGGGGAGCTGTGCCAGGAACGGTCGGTGGAGCACCTCCTCTCCACACTACCACTCGTTTCCACCAAGACACCTCACTCAGGAAAAAAAGTGCTCCAAAAGTCTGGCAGAGGGGTCACTTTCCAGAAACAGACTAAGTCTTAATGCCAACAAAGTTTCCAACATTGCTGGTCCCAAATGAGAAACAGTAGTAAGTCTTTTGCTGGGCAATAAAGAGGAAAGAAGGTGTCCACACGAGGGAAACTTCAGATGCTTGTGCGGAAAGTAAGGAAGCCTGTCAAAAATAACAGGAAGCAGAGAGCAGTAGGAACTGACATGGCTGGAAAAACAAAGAAAACCCACAGGAGAGGCATGGACTGCTTTGTACAGAAGCAAGAGCCCTCACACGAGGGTCCCCACGGGCATTCCAGAGGGCACCACGTGATCGCCACCACAGTACCACAGTGGAGGGGAACGTGGACGTTCGGGGCCATGGTCAGCCCCAGGAAGCAGGCGCAAGCTGGTGTGGGGAGGCGGAGAGCGGCCTGGGTGGGTGAGGACACTGCCTCTTCCTGCCAGGCTCAGCTCTGTTCTCAAGGCTGATGCTTTGCGAGCCTGACTTCGGCTGTAGCAGGGTGGGGGATTACTGTGGCTGAAGGAGTGCACGTTCATAAACCTCTGCTTCTCACCTGTTAAACGGGTCCTGCAGAAAGCATTCCTTCCACACCATGGAAGCCACGGCCCTGGACATCAGGTAAGAGTAGTATTTGGCACCATAGCCCACGAGGTGGCTGAATCGCAGCTGCCAGGCCTGCCAAAACAGAAGCACAGCATGGGAAACTCTTTCAACTCTTCATGTTGTGAATATGAGAACACAATGGAGGCACATAGGAAACCTGCAAATGTTTTCATTTAAATTTCACCCTAGAGGGTCACACCAGTCATGGCATTAATATTGTTACATGTCATACACTGCTATGGGCTGAACTGTGCCTCTCCAAGATCCACATGTTAAAACCCTAAGCCAGTACCTCAGAATGTGGCTGTATTTCAAGATAGGGCCTTCAAATAGGTGATTAAGTTAAAATGGGGCTGTTAGGTTGGGCCCTAATCCAATCTGGCTGCTGTCCTTAGAAGAAGAGGGAATTTGGACACACAAAGAGACCAAGGGCATGTGCACAGAGGAAAGGCCACGTGAAGACACAGTGAGAAGACAGACTTCTGCAAGCGGGAGAGGCCTCTGCTTGGACTTCCAGCCTCCAGAACTGGGAGATAGTCAAGGGTGTGTTGTTCGTGCCACCCAGTCTGAGGTATTTTGCTATGGCAGCTCCAGCAGACTAATACATACACAAAGAAAGTATGTGTGTGTGTATGTTTTTGCTTCAAATATATGGCTAATCCTCTTAGTGAGTTTAATTACTTATACTGAGCATAATAAAGTCCTAAGTTTCCTTATTTTTAACAGTTCAGAAAGTTTTACTCTACAATGACTCTTTGCTGCATGAACTGCTTTTCGTATGTGCTAGATTTTCTAACACTAAAAACTTCCATGTTTTTACCATAATGACATTTTATGACAAAGCAAAAAGGCATAGAGCAGAAAAAAATGGAATATAATTGAAAAATCATAACTACATAAAAAGGAGTAATCTGGGAATGCATTTTTTTTTTTTTTAATAAGAAACAAATGCTAAGAGCCCAAGTTAATCACCAGCAGCTTTGGCCCTCGGTAGCCGGGTGAAGGGATGGTCCGGGATCCCTCCTTCTCTAAGCTTGTTCAGCTTATTTTCTAATCATAAAAAGCAAGAAGCTGACATTTAATCGTTTTGTGCAAATTCATCCCTCTGGGATCCATTTCTGTGACAGTGACATAGAGAGACAGCCCAGAGCAGCAGCAAGAGTGCCAATGACGGGACAGGGCTGGACTTTCGCATCTGCCTGGCTAGCTAGAACGCCTGGTCGCCGGCATCTGGAGAGGGAAGTTTGAGTCTGGCACTGAGAGAGACCATCCATTCTTTCCGAGGACAATGATACAGCTATAACAAGAAAGGCCACATGGAAGAATACCGTTCTGCAGGAAACTTCCTTTCCTACAAATAGTGACCTTTCTCTGTCGCTAAGAGCTGAAAACACCCACATCATGCAGGTCAGCAAGACGGGGGTGAAGTGCACATGCAGGAGCTTATGCCGGCGTGTTCACTGCATATTATCCCAACTGCTCCATTGAAAGCTGCCATTATGAAAACTATCCTCAAAGGACACACTTGTAACTTTAAAATGTTTACTTTTCTGAAACAAATCTCACATCCACTTCCTTCTAATATATGTTTTATCTGACATTAAATCTTTTGAAAAAACCCAGAAGCTTAAGTTTGTTTTTTTTTTGTTTGTTTTTGTTTTTTACCATGATAATCATTCTCTAACAAATCTTTTAACTCCTTGGAAAATAAAACATAAAGTATAATCCTTACTACAACTCTATAAACTAGATAAGCAAATTCTGGTTAACATATCAAGAAACAAACATTTAAAAAAATCTGGTTCCTTCATGACAATGATGTGGCAAGTTTCACAACATACTCTGAGCTCCGCATCCACTACACAGCGACTTTACAGATGAAGTCACAGTGCTAGTTACTCTCTGGTTGTGTCCAATTCTCTGAGGCAAATAACTTCCTGGACTGGGCAAGGCAGCGTCACAGGAAGGTGTGCAGGTCATGCCCATCAACATAGGACAGACATGGGGCCACCTCGGCAGAGACACACAGTTATCCTCAACATCCACTCTCCCCTTCCTGCAAAGAGATGTGAGTGGAAGTGGGCACTACCTCGTGAGTTGCACACTGAAGGAAAGAGCTGTGCCCCTTCCTCCTTGGCGTGCGCCATATCAGCCCATCTGTGAGGACACCAGCACCCACCGGCAGGGGTCTCTGACTCAGGGCAGCTGCCACTGGGTGGGTGCACTGGTACAGCAGTTATTTGGGGTCTCTGTTGCAGTAACCAGACCTGTATTCTGCCTCACGAAGTGCCCCTACTCCAGGTGTGGTGCTGCCACTGTGCCCATGAAAACACAATCAGAGGTCAGGCTGAGACTCCCGGGGGCTCAACAGAGCCTGTGCTCTCGCTGGAGGAGCCGAGCACTAGAAATATGGCCCACAGTCTCTTGCCAACGGCCCCTCGGGGACACTGGAGGGCAGAGAAAGGTAGACACTGACTCTTCACGCTTTCTGGATGTCAGTGATATTTAAAACAAAAGCAAATTGCCTAGGGACCATCTATGGGTCCAATTTCAGTATAAGAAACTTTAAATAACTACATTTTTAGTCAAAGGGTTATGTCTTTAGGAATTCATTTACAATGCATACACAGTTCCATATACTCTGTCTTATTTAAAAAGACAATCTGTGCCAGCTTTTGCGTCAGGCTGGAATCTTAATCTACTAAATGTTGATTAGAACACATGGCCCATTGGTAATCTTTCTCCCAGAAAGCAATCTGGATGTGAAGATACCTTCTGTAACAAAACATGGCCTGCTGTTGTAATCTGCTGCTCCGCCATGACACTGGCTATTGTGCTATTGATGATACACGCATCTCTTAGGGTGGAAGCCCCAGAATTGGCACACAGTTAAGGGGCTTTGTCTTTGAAAGTTTTTCTTCATGGGGGATCTGCCAGAACTAGTTTGGCAGCCTTTGCAGCATAGAGCAGAATTTAATGCTGTTTAGATTCGAGCTGAATACAGCTTTGTTTTATCTTGAAAGCAGGCCCACTTCAAAAGTGGCATTTGATCTGAGCTAAGAAATTTCTAAGTTTCCTAGTTTCATCAACTTGTAACTGAGTTCCCACATAAACAGAGTGATAAATAAGACCTTTCAGAACTGCAGAAAGAGACATCAGGATTTGTGCAACGCACCACTTCCTGAACTGCCGCGGCTCTGCCTTATCCTACCATCCTTACCTGGATACAGGGCTTCTGGCACACGCACACCTCTTTGTGTCTTGCTCTTTAATTACAGGTTTGGGTTCGGCATTACATCCTTTCCTACCTCAAGACATGCTAAATAAATTATCCCCACCTGACACCTTTCATCAGAGGTTTGTAAGTTTATGGCCAACTAAGACCTACAATTCCACTGCTGTTTGAACACAATTGCTGAATTCTTGCTAATTCAATCTAATATTAAGTCCTTGTTACCATTTTACTCATTCATCTGGAAAAATGAAAGACAGCATTTCATTTTAAGCTCTGGAATTATGATATCCTCTTCCTTTCAAACCAAAGTCTTCCTCTTCCTAAGGGATAATTTTCAGATGGATAAAAGTTTTTGCCTTTCCTTCGATGTTTAATGTGTGGATATGATTTCAAAAACATGTGACTCAAGCGCCTTTGTAGTTTCCCTTTTTATTATGGCTAGTGATGTGGATTTTCAAATCCTAATACTATCCTAAGGCATGGCTATTTAAGCTTTTCTCGAGTTAGATAATCGCAGTGATCCCACATGAAAGACGATACATGGAGCCTGTGAAGCGGCATGTCCAGCCCCCTGTGGATACTGTCACTTGCTGCAGAACTCCAGAGAATGGGAGGCCCTTTGGGGATTCTTATATGCTTACTGACCTTTTCTAACTCCGTGATTTTCCAGGGTCAGGCACGGAAAAGTAGCAATGCAGCTGTTTACTTACTATTTTCAGTTTCAAACCTAGAACAGGGACTAGTGCAAGGCAAGCACTCATTAACTATGCACTAAATGTTGAAAATGATAGAACTACCCTTTTCTCTTAATTATACTCTTAAATAGCACACTTCTTCATTCCCTGCTACATGTATATAATTGCATTTAGCTAAAATTTATTTTAAAACAATCTTATCACTGGAACATTATACAGTTGACCCTCGAACAACATAGGTGGGTCAACTTATATGTGGATTTTTTTCAATAAATACAGCCAGCCAGGTTTCGCATGCGTAAACGAGGATGGAAAATACAGTATTCTAGGGATGTGAAACCCACATATACAGAGCGCCAACTTTTCGTATCGCAGGTTCGCAAGGTGAACTTGGGGACTTGAGTATACGCAGATTTTGGTATCCAAGGCAAGGGAGATGGGTCCTGGAACCAACCCCCATGGACACCAAGGGGCACCATGTAGCAGTCCCACCTCATCTGCGATTCAGCTATCTGTGGTTTCAGTTATACATGGTCAACTTCGGTCCAGAAATAGGTGAAGACAGTGCAATTACATATTTAGAGAAAGAGGCCACATTCACATAACTTTTATTACAATATATTGTTAAAATTTTTCTATTTTATTATTAGTTATTGTTAATCTCTTGCTGAGCCTAATTTATAAATTTAAATTTATCATAGGTTATGTATGTACAGGACAAAACATAGCATACATAGGGTTAGGTACTACCCATGCTTTCAGGCATCCACTGGGGGTCCTGACATGTAGCCCCTGTGAATAAGGGGGGACCACTACAAGCTGCACTGCACTCTCGGTGTGTGTCACACTGAACTGAAACTTCCCTAAGGGCACGGTCCCCATGTTGTGATCATGTCTAGTTTCAGCACAGTACCTAGAGCACAACAGGAATTCAGGATCTGTCTGCTGAATGGATGGGTGGAAGATGGACACTGCAGGATCCTTTCACAAAGCTCAACGTTACCGACAGACTGGACTTCTGAGATGGGGAGCCTGGGAGTAATATCTATCACAAGCAAGACGACACTATAGTGCTAAAAACAAATTTGGATCTTAGGCTATTAATAGTTTTTAAAAAACAGTTTTTTACTACATTCTGTGATAGATGATGTAAGAGTTCTGAGGCTAATTCTGGCACCAGATCTCCAGGTCTGGCCTATGTTCGGACTCCAGTAGGGCTTCCTGCAGTATGCTTTCTAGCTCCTTCAAGCCTCAGAGGCTCTAAACGAACGATGGGCTAACGATACTGTACAAGCTCATAAAGGCCTATCGCTCACATCTATACCTGCTGTAATTAGGATAACTAATAGATGGCAAGATAGGAATAAGTAAAGTCCTGAGCTAGTCTTTGTAGACAGACCATTCTGACTGCTCACATTCTCTGTGTACAATATTGTTGGTCTGTGGAGTATCTCTTATGATACAAAATTGCTGGCAGCCAGAAGTGTTTGAGTATTTAGCCACGATGGAGAGCGGAAGGAGATGTTCATACTCTTTCTCTCTTACTGTGTCTATAAGGATAAGTGTTCCATGAGTTAATGTAGACTAGATACTCCTAACTGATAAAAAGTCCCTACTGATATTTTACCCAAACCCATGAAACAACAGTGCCAAACAAAACAGGAATTCTCTTCTTGGAATACAAAGTGTCAAATGGAACACAGTTATTGTGGTGGACACACTCTCAGGTGTGTCCATGATCTGTCTTCCTGGGGGCAGGCCTTTGTGAAATCCTCTGCCTTGAGTACAGACAGAATCTGTTCCTTGCTTCTAACCAACAGAATATGGCAATGGTGTTGGGATGTCACTCTGTGATTACCTTATGTTATACATAATATCTCTGTCTTGATAGCAGACTCACTCTAGAAACCCTCATTGATAGCTGGAGGAAGTGGTCACATTGGGAAACCCATTGGCAGGGAGCTGCGGGTACCCTCTAGGACCTGGGGAGAGAGGTCTAGTACCCGTGGGCAGCATACAACCAGACAGCAAGAAGTCTATCCTCACGCCCACAGCCACAAGGAAATGAATTCTGCCAACACCCTGGGAGTTTCTATCACACAGCAATAGAAAACTAATACCATTATCTACTTTTTAAAATGAGAGGTATGTTAACAAATACTATTAAGAGAAATAACCCCCTGAAAATATGGAATATATACCTATATTTATTAAAGATATATCTGTGTCTCTGTGAAAATCTTTGGAGGGAAATATCTTTATAAATGTTTTATAATTTTTTATAAATATTTTAATAGGTTATATTTTACAAATAGACTAGAAAAGAGTAAATTGCCCAAGGCAATTGGCAGAGATTGCTAAGTTCCCTTCCTTTGCTTTCCCCCTCTTCCTTTTAGAAGCAGAATTGCACCCTTCTCCCGCTAAGTTTGAGCAGGGCTCTGGGCGGCTATGGCTGAGGCTGCATTTCCCGAGCCTCACACAGCTGTGCAGCTATATTCCTGCCAAGGGCCACAAGTGGAGGTGGAAGCCCAGGCCCTTCAAAAGGAAGCTGCTGGCCCTCCTTGTCCTCGTCCTCGTCCTCATTCCCCTTCCCGCTAACTTTGAAAATGTGAAGACTAGAAACACTGCCTTGAACTCAAAAGGCCATGTGCTGAGAAGTCACCAGCCCGCCAGCCCTACCCACTCTTCTCTGGCCTGGTTGGCAGGAGGAAAGCAGCTTTACACCTATCTCCATTTCAAATGACTGACCCCTGAAACAGTCCCAAGTCACATTCACCTGGGTATATTTGACACCTGTAACTTAAATTAGTTTCTACCGTATCTACTAGAACACGCATCAAAACATACCACACAGTTATTTTTACAGCTGAAAAGAAAGCCCTTACATAAGTGATAATAAGTATTAAAGTTTAAAATGTTAAAACTGCTCTCCGGTATGTAAAAATATGTATCAGGCATAAATCCTTCTCCACCTTACCATACAAATTGAATAATTTACAAAAGTACCATCTTATGAGAATTTTAAAGCTTTCTGATGACAACTAGAAAACATTTTTATGCTTAATGGTAGTAATTACAGCCTGCTTTAAGGAGACTGTGCCCAGTCTTACACGAAAAAATTCATTCCTAACCACCTGACCAATTCTCTTTGGGCAATTAAGAGCAACAGGGCAGGCACACTGTTGATGATGCCCAAAATACTAACTAGGAGTATGTCTCTTTAGTATGCCCACCTCAACTGTCAATTAATGTCAATTAACTCATATATGGATATAAAAAAACTTTGCAAAACCAAAACCCAGGAAATAGAAGACTGTGTCTATCAAAAGCAAATCCATTAGCAGAGCAAGGATATAACTGACCCAAATGGAAATAGATTCATTAGACAAAACATGGAAAGGTATATTAATATAATGCAATAAGAAAAATAAATGAAAAGCAACGAGCACAGAACTGGAACCAAGAATGCTCACTTTTTTCCTGTCTAATCAAAAGTCCTTAACATTGCTTCTCCTCTGCCACCTTTAACATCTTAAGATTAAAAGGTGGATTGCCTGTTCATTCTAAAGGAACCCATGCCAAAGCACAGCGAAAGCTGTCAGAAAAGGAACACAGAAAAGGAGGACTTCCACGGCCAGGAGAGTCGGCCCAGGAGAGCAAGGAGGACTCTGCAGGAACAGCTGCTGAGTGTCCAGGCCAGGCAGCTCTGGGCGCTAATGAAACCACCAAGGAGCAGTACATTCGCCCAAAGACGAGGGATACTGCTATTTCCTCGTGATGACCGGAAACTATTCCGCAAAGGAGGTGGGTGTGTCTGCCTAGGATCAGACAAAACCCACGAAGAGAAAAATGGAAAAGGACATAATTGTCCTTTGCAGGCGATGGGATTTTCTGCCCATGCAGAGGGAGGAGTACAAAAAGTGATGCAGAAGGGACAGTAACTTCTTAACAGAAAAAGGGCCCAAGGGCAGTACGTGGCCTGCAGACTGCACGCAGGTGTGCGTGGGGAGCAGGTGTGGGAGCAGAGGCTCCCTCAGGGCTTACTCATTCCTCCGTGGGGCTAGCTCGCAGCTCTAGAACCAAGGTCTCCACCTGCCTTGGGCGTCAGGCAGACAGCATCCCTGCCCTGTAAGATAAAGTTGTAACACAAAAAGGCGACGGACAAATGGAACAATCTGCTATCAAATAGGGCTGCTCTGGTTTGACTGTTTGTCCCCTCCAAAACTCATGTTGAAGCTTAATCCCCAATATGGCAGTATTGAGAGGTGGGGCCTTTAAGAGGTGACTGGGTCATTCATTCATTAATCCACCCACTCATGCATTAATGGATTAAAAATGTGTTATCACAGGAGTGGGTCTGGTGGCTTTGTGAGAAGAGGAAGAGAGGCCAGAGCACGTGAGCACACTCAGCCCCTGCCATGTGATGCCCTGCGCTACCCCGGGACTCTGCAGAGTCCCCGCCAGCAAGAAGGCCTCACCAGATGCAGCCCCTCAACCCTGGACTTCTCAGCCTCCATAACTGAAAGAAATTCCTTTTCTTTATAAAGTACCGAGTTTCAGGTATTTTGTCAAAAGCAACAGAAAATGGACTAGGACAAGGGCTCATCGACTCTCTGGAATCTCCTCCTCAGACCCCTTCCCGCTGAGACTTCACCTCCCGTCGCCCTGCCCTCCCTTGCACCACTCCAGCCACGTCGCTGACTCGCTGGCCTGGACACACGCTAGGTGACCTCCCGACCCCCACAGCCTGTCCTTGCTTTTCTCTCTGCTTCAGACCCCCTTCCCCGAGCACCCTGGACGGCTCACTCACTTTGCTCAACGCCTGTTCAAATCATGCTTTATCCACAAGACCTTCTCTGATGGTTAAAAAGCGGCAGGGAGACACCGCCTCACTCAGTGCGGATCCCAGGCACAGCGGGGACCTTCACTCTACCTCTGCCCCCACCCCCGCACTCTGCCTCCAAGTTCACGGTCTAGGGGCCCGGGTCCCCGTCAGGGCTGGTCCCGGCCTGCACTGTGGCCTCCCGTCTCGCGGGTGGTGAAGCCCCTGCAGCTGGACCGCAGTCTCGCCTCAGAGCCACTTCCCCTCACATGGAGTGGAATGATTTATTGAAGGGGGGATGGAACACACTAGTTTAATATTTTCTAACGAGTTTTTATTGTGCCTTTGAAGTCTTCAAAGAGAAAACTAGAGGGGCCATTCTAACTTTCCCTGCACTCCTAAAGCCCTTAGTGTCTGCATGGCAGCCAGAGCCTGGCTGTGTCTTAGGCATGACACACAGGCTGAGCACAAAGACGAGAAAATCACGCATCTTTCCAAAATTTGTTGAGCCCACAACGTGCTGGGCATTGGATACAGAGGACCCTGCCCTCACGGCCACACAGTGCCCTGGGGCACAGACGTTAAATAAAGCACCACTGGATGACTGCACTGTGGGTGCCACCACGTGAATCTGGGCTCTGCACCTACCAGCTGCATGGCCGCCACCAGATCCCACACCTCCCTGAATCCCCATCCGAAAATGAGACTATGGTCACGCCCACCCTGTGCGTGGTGTGGGTTAAAGGAGGTAAAGGAAGTAAAACGTCTGCTCTGTGCTGCCAGGTAGGGATGGCTTGGTTTGTCAGCTACTAACATCATCTTTTTGTAAGCATAGAAGATTCCAGCCACTTCTTTGTATCTTGTGACTAACACGGTGTCTTCTATAAATATTCACAAAAAAAGATAAAAGGAATGAGAAAATTAGACAAATCACTGTAATTTAGACAAAATTTGCATCTGTAAGTTCAAATTCTCTTCCTATAACTGTTAATAATCACTAGAATTATAAAGATGTCAACAAACAGGTAACATATAACTAATTTGCTGACCACACACACACATCTGAATTTCTGAAGTCACAAGACAGAATTAAAATAATACTGTTATTAATTTCCATTAACTTCTCACAGGAGAGGCCCCGGTGCACATGGCATACTGAAGGATGCGTGGCTCTTGGGCGGACTCTTCCGTAACGACTGGGAGATGCGACACCTGTGAAGTCTGGTGTGTGCACAGCCAAATCTGCATCTTGCCAGCTCTTTCCTACTAACCCTCACCTCATAGCTCTGAATATTCCCTCAACTTCCTTGGTTTGAATAAATGCTGCTTTCCAAACTTGTTTCTAATTCTCATGGTGGAAGATCCCCCCAGATTGCATTAAAAGACTCATCCTTTTAAGTTTTACTTTACCTTGCCTAAGAGGTACAAAAGCTAGACAGGTGCAATTAGGAGGTATGTCTTACTAGGGTTATGCTCCTGGTAAGATGAAACTGAGTTAATAAAGACAGTAAAAACACCTTCACCTCCAGGAATACATTACTAACCATCTCCCCACACCCTATATAATACCGTGAAGGCATTCCAGAAGTTTATGAAGTAACTGCACATTCTGAAGGCTGGCCCAGGGCTTGTGAGAGTATGTCATCTGCAGGTCGTGTTACTACCTGTATTTTGTGCAGAATAACTGACAGAAATAAAGAACGTGACTGATCCACTGAATTTATTAGGACTGCTGCTTTCTATCAACATGTCATCAATCCTCCCTGATTGTCTTGTTTGAAGAATTTCCAAAATTTCTGATGCAACAATGTTAAGCAATTTTTTACAAGAGAGAAACTGCTATAGTGGTGGTTAAAACATACGCAAAACTTGGGTAATGCCAAATGGGACACACTATTGGAATCTTTAAAAAGTATTAGATAAAAATATAATAATCGACACCATTAGTTAAAATTAGTATTCACTGTAAACAACACAGCATCAAACTATTATTATAACTATTAGCATAAAAATAGTATCAACTAGCATTATTTTACAATGTTATAACAACAGTACAGATATAATGTTATATATAGGAGCTATGTAAGATTAGCTGGCTTTCTTCTCAAATCTCCTAAATTTGAAGGTTCAAGGTATAACCTTTGAAAGGGTCAGCAGCGGGGTTAGGCTTGTTTAAAGCTGAAGTGAACTAATGTCCTTATATTTCCTTCTAGCTCTAGAGGTTAGTAAGTTAAATCTTATCCCACATAACCCCAACCAGAACACCCTTGTAAGGCAAGCTGGTTGCTAACTTCCGCGGCAATTCAGTCTCCCCCCTGGTCAGAAGCGATGTAGGCCAGAAAGTGTGACCCTCCACGGCCCTTCCCTGCTCCAACACATTATGTCAACACTGACTCTCTTCTTTTGATTGAGATAAAAGTCACATACTATATAATTCACTCTTTTAAAGTGTATACTTCAGTGGTTTTCAGTATATTCACAAGATTATGCAACCATCACCACTATCTAATTACAGAACACTCTCATCACACCAAAAAGAAACCTGGACCCATCTGCAGTCACTCTCCATTCCCCTCCCTGCAGCCCCTAACAACTACGAATCTATTTTCTGTCTCTATGGATTTACCTATTCTGGATACTTCATACGGAATCACACAATATGGAGTCTTTTGTGCCTGGTTTCTCTCACTGAGCATATTTTCAAGGTTTATACACATTGCAGCATGTGTCAATACTTCATTCATTTTATGATTAAATATTTAATAATAGTCTATTATATGGATGTACCACTTTCATTTATCCAGTCATCCATTGGGTTGTTTCTACTTTTTGGCTATCATGAATAATGTCATTGTGAATATTCACACACAAATTTTGGGGTGGGCATGTTTTTAGTTCTTTTGAATGAGATTCCATTCCATTTAGGAACAGAATTGCCAGGTCATCTGGTAACTGCTTAACTTCTTGAGGAACTAGAAGACTGTTTTCCAAAGCTGCTGCTCCATTTTACATCCCCATCAGAAATGTAGGAGGGTTCCAATTTCTCCACATCTGTACCAACACTTGTTATGATCCATCTCTTTATTTTATCCGTTCCAGTGGGAATGAAGTGGTATCTTACTGGGGTCCTCGACTAATGATGTTGAGCATTTTCATGTGCTTATCGGTCATTTGTATATCTTCCTTGGAGAAATACCTTTTCAAACCCTTTGCCCATTTTTAAATTGGGTGGTATGTTTTTCTATTGTTGAATTATCAGAGTTCTTCATATAGTCTAAAGATTAAATCCTCATCAGATATATATTCTCCCATTCTATGGGTTGTCATTTCACTTTCATTATAATGTTCTTTGGGTAGAAATTTTTAAATTTTAATGAGTCCAAATTATCTTTTGTTTCTTTAGTTGCTTGTGCTTTAGGTGTCATATTTAAGAAACCATTGCCTAATCCAAGGTCATAAATATTTACACCTATGTTTTCTTTTAAGAGTATTATAGTGTTAGCTCTTAGATTTAGGTGTTTGGTTTGTTCTGATTTAATTTTTGTATACAGTACAGAGGTAGGAGCCCAATTTCATTCTTTTGCATGTGGATATCCAGTTGTCCCAGCACCATTCTTTAAAAGGACGATTCTTTCCCCGTTGAGTTGTTGTGGCACCGTTGTCAAAAACCAATTGATTGTAAATGTATAGGTTTATTTCTGAAATCTCAATTGTATTTCATTGACCTGTATGTTTATACTTATACCACAGTCTTGACTACTGTAGCTTTGTGGTAAGTGGTGCAATTGGGAAGTGCAAGCCCTCCAACTTTGTTCTTTTCCAAGACTGTTTTGGATATTCTGGTTCCCCTATATTTCCATAGGAAATTTTATGATCAGATTGTCAGTTCCTGCAAAAAAGACAGCTGAAATTTTGATAGTGATTGTGTTGAATCTGTAGGTCAATTTGGAAAGTATTGCCATCTTAACAATAAGTCTTAGAATCCATGAACACAAAACATCTTTCCATTTATTCAGATCTTCTTTAATTTCTTTCATTCACATTTTCTAGTTTTCATCACACAAGTCTTGAACTTATTTTGTTAAATTTATTCCTAAGCATTTTACTATCAGATGCTATTATAAATAGAACTGTCTTCTTAATTTGATTTTTAGATTGTTTATTGCTAGAGTAGCAGTCCCCAACCTTTTTGGCACCAGGGACCAGTTTCATGGAAGACAATTTTTTCACAGACTGGGGCAGGGATGGTGATTTTGGGATGGTTCGAGTATATTACATTTATTGTGCAAACCTCCCTACTAATGATAATCTTTATTTGCAGCCACTCCCCAGCCCTAGCATCATCGCCTCAGCTCCACCTCAGATGATCAGGCATTAGATTCTCATAAGGAGTGTGCAACCCAGATCCCTTGCATAAGCAGTTTGTGGTAGGCTTTGTGCTTCTATGAGTATGTAATGCCTCCACTAATCTGACAGAGGCGGAGCTCATGCAGTGATGCGAGCGATGGGGAGCGGCTGTAAATAGAGATGAAACTTTGCTCGCTTGCCTGCCGCTCACCTCCTGCTGTGCAGCCCGGCTCCTAACAGGCCATGGACTGGTACCAGTCAACACCCTGGGGGCTGAGGACAGCAGTGCTAGAGCATAAAAATACAATTGATTTTTGTATATTGATCTTTCATCCTGCAACCCTGCTGAACCCATTTGTTCGCTCTAATAGTTGTGTGTGTGTACGTGTGTGTGTGTGTGTGCATGTATTCCTTAGGATTTTCTATATACAAGATCATGTCATCTGCAAATAGAGATAATTTTGTTTCTTCCTTTCCAATAGGAATACTTTTTATTTTCTCGTCTCTCTGGCTAAAACCTCCAGTAGAATACTGAATAGAAGTGGCAACGGCAAACGTCGTCCTATTCCTATCTCAGGGAAAGGCTTTCAATCTCTCGCCACTGAGTACAACGTCAGCCGCAGACTCTTCCTAGGTGCTTTTCATCAGGCTGAGGATCGGCACTGATTCTCGATTCCATATCATCAGTCACTGCCAATCAATCCTCAAATCCTGACAATTTTACCTTGATACATTCCTTGTAGTTTTTCCCTTACATGTGTGCCTACCATCAATGCCCAGATTCAGACCTCATCATCTCTTCCTTAGACTGTGAGACCTTTAGGGCAGGATCTATGTGACCAAAAAAAGTTACATTCATTAAACAAGATCAAGATGCTGTGGAAAAGGAAGAAGCAGCAGCTCCTGGATATAAAACTATAATTGCCAAAACAAAAACAAAAAAACAAAAACAGTGGGAAAAGGAGGAGGAGAAAATCAAGGCACACGAAGCAAAAGCATAATTAAAAGAACAAAGAAATTGGATGAAGAAACTTCTGGTTCCACAGCATGATGGGTTTGATACTTCTAACAACCCTCCTGAATTAAACAACTAAAATTCTGGGTAAAACATACTTAAAAAATTTTTTTGTAAATGCATTGTTGAGATAAAAGAGAATATCAAAATGATCAAATAGATCATTTTTACAAAAAAAACCCAATGATTTTGAGTATGTAAGGTTCATTATGTTTTTATATTTGTTTTCATCCATCACTTGGATTGATTCCTTTCTCCCTGTCTTCAATCTCTTCATCCTCCAACCCATCCTCCATACTGAAACCTTAACTTTCCCCTACACCTTATAGCTACTCACGTCACTCCTCTGCTTATAAACTTCAAGGCTTTAAATTCTCCCCATTCCCTCCAGGATTATGTATAAGCCTCTAAGCAGACATAAAGGACTTGTTATTACTTGGTTCCAATCAGATTTTCAACCCTTGAAGAGCAGCCCCTCCTCCCCGACCAAGTTCTCCATTGTCAAGAACCCCAGACTAATACATTCCCTCATCACCTTCTATCACACCTCTCTCATTTCCTTACTCCCTCCTCCCCACTGTGGCCTTAAACTAGGCTAGAATCTGAATCAGAGGTGACTAAGCCCCAGATCAAAGGTCACTTCTGACTCCATGAGGCAAAATTCAACACTTCCCTATAGATAACTGAGATTTCACAGCACTGTATTATATCTTTTCCACACTATCTTACACATGTATACACCCATCCATCCTGAAAGACAACATCTTTCAAATAAATTAATGCACCCCAAGGAAAAATGGTGTGGTGGGATTAGATAGAAGCTGTGGTTTCATTGTTCTAAATAACTCAGTTCTAAAACATCCCTATCTGAAAAATGTTTTATAATTGACTTGGGAAAGAAGGTTGAATAAGCAAAATCACAGGGCAAGAGAAGTTAACGTATTTTCAAACTGTACACCATTATCTGCTAGTGGTTTATAAAATCAATATAGTAGGTTGTGAGCAGGATTAAAAAAATAAAGCAATAGAATAGAAAATATTGGAATGTGCTGCACACAGGTAGGGTAACTTTTGGTCTGCGGTACTTTTCAGTCTTACGCTGACACGTGCACACACATACACACACACACCTAAATGTACATACACATATTTGTATAATAGATCGTAATGTAAAATGCATTTCTTACTGTGGGTTTTGTCAAAATGCTTAAAAGCCAATGAATTAACAGTTCAAGGACAGAGATTACAAAATCAAGGCTACTAAAGTGAGAGAGAAGTGAAGGGTATAACAGCAGGTGAAAAACTTAAGATGGGTGATCTCACGAGAACTATTTGTGCAACTTATGAATATTAAACTATTCCAGAAAAGAAGTTATTAACAATCATTCAGATTAAAGTGTTTTGTGGATTCCTAGAACCAGCGCCAACAGGCTTGCATGAGACTTACTCCACAACAGTGATCCATCACTACTCACCACTGAGATGTCAGAGCTGAATTCTCTTATTTCAAATAAGCCAGCTCAACAGCATCTAGTTTTACCCTACTTTCTTTCAATAAATGCTATGCTTCTCTGAATTAATTTGTGGCAGTACATTAGTCTCTAAAATCTTCTAATGTATTTCTTTATTCACATTAATTTAAATTCAATACAGGACTGGTTCAACTTTTTAGAGGATACACTAAGTTTTAAGAGGGCAAATGAGTTAGAAAAAGTAGTTATGAAATAAATGTAAACTATCATTTGATTTATAGACATCTATTGCTTCCATTTAAAGGACTTAGCAGTGTGAAAGTGTTGTTTAGACTGTTCTTTGGCTTAAGTGGAAAAAAGTTAGGTCTGCAATTGTATAAATCATTTCTAATACTGTTTGATTTTAGCTTTTAAGTGTCTGAATTTTTCTAAATGTTCTGAGAAAGTTTGGTTCACTTTTCACTCTCCATAAATCAGCAAGTATTTCAAAGGTTTCCCAAGACACAAAAAAACATACACATGTGAAAAGAATGATTGCATCATCACCAAGTTAGGAATCTGAAGATAATGTATATTAAAGAAAGCAAATAACTGCTCTCTTTTATAATTATTAAATATATACATTATAAATCAAGATGTGTAAAAGACACCAAGATAAACTATTCCAACACATCAATAACCACATATGGTCTTAGAAGGGCACAGATTGCCATAATAGACTTAAAAAACTAGCTGCGCACTATCACGGGGCCTCTGGGGGCCTGGCAGATGGCTGTCCCGATGGAAGAGTGCTGGACACACAGACTCCCATCTATTTCAGTCTATTAATTTGCTTTTCCTGCTTTGACCCATCCTACATACAACTGATGATTTTATTTTTCACACACACCATTTTATCATTTAAATTCCCCCTCAAGCTCTACATCACTTTATTATACTGACAATAATAATAATACATGACATTTATTTAGTGTTTACTAGGTGCCAAGCACTGGGCTAAGTGCCTTTGACATCCATTACTTCAGTGGATCCTCACAATAACCCTATGACGTAGATATCACCATCTCACTGGTGAAGATCTGATGCTTAAGACTCAGCCTGGCTCACCTGACTCCAGAGCCCCACCCTCCACATTTCTCCTGTACCATCCATGTGTTCATCAGCCTCATCCTCCTCGGAGGAGCCACCTCACTCACACAGTCACTCCTCTTCGCAGAGCTTCGGCTCTAGACAACCTGTTTCCACACGTAACTTTCTCACCCCTGTCTTTGTAACTTGAAAATGCCACTGTTTGCCCTGGGATGTTCTCTTCTCTCAAGCATGCACGCATCTTAGCTCCCTTTCAAGTCATAGGTCAAACCAGAAACATTCCATTAAAACCACAAACCAAATAAGGATGTTCACCTTCTCTATTATTATTTAGCATTATTTTTGAAATTCAAGTCATTAAATCAGTCCAGGACAAATGGAAACATACAAATATTGGAAAGGGGCAGCAAAAATATTATTTATAAATGTTGTGAGAGATGTGTATCTAGAAAACCCCTAAAATCTGGCAAGTAAGTATATGTTCATTAGGACAGCCAGCCACAAAATCAAGCTAAAACAAATAACTTTCTTATGTATCAATGATAATCAGCTAGAAAAATGGGGGAGAGGGAATAAATATCCCATAATAACAGCAAAAAAAAAAATCATGAAACAAATTCATTTAACAAGATGCATGAAGGACTTCTAAGGTGACCATTA
The DNA here is from genome assembly GCA_004363605.1 of Indri indri. Classification (NCBI taxonomy): domain Eukaryota; kingdom Metazoa; phylum Chordata; class Mammalia; order Primates; family Indriidae; genus Indri; species Indri indri. The sequence goes on along the minus strand of RJWJ010022225.1, from coordinate 8,910 downwards.
TAAATACATGCCAGATAGGAACAGGCAGGTGAATGGAATAATGGAGCAAAGGCATCTGGATTAAAAGTCAACTAGCAAGCAATAAAAAACCACAAATGGCTATCCGGCCTGGGCAAGAACCCCCAAAATGGAAAGCTCAGAAACAATTTTGTATATGCAAACTTAGCATCTGACAAAGAACACCTTTTCAAATCAGTGGGGAAAACATGGGCTATTCAAGAATGAACTAGAAAAACTAAAGCTGGTTGCAAATCTCATACCTTACACCAAAATAAATTTAAATAATCAAAGATTTAAATGTGAAAAATAAAAGAAGAGTACTAGAAGAAAATATAGGCAAGAATTTAAATAATCTTGGGTTAAGAAGTTCTTTTAAGGCATGACAGGAAACTAAAAGAAAAGTCTGATAGATTTAACTAAAACAAACAACAATATACAAGCAAACCAACAAAAATAAAACCTCTTGAGTATTAAAATCGTAAAATAAGTTGAAAGACCAAATAACAAAATGGGGGAAATATTTATAACAAGAAGGGTAAGTGGATGACATTCCTATAAAAAAATCAATAGGAGCCGGGCGCGGTGGCTCACACCTGTAATCCTAGCACTTTGGGAGGCCCAGGTGGGAGGCTTGCTTGAGCTCAGGAGTTCGAGACCAGCCTGAGCAAGAGTGAGACCCTGTCTCTACTAAAAATAGAAAAATTAGCTGGGCATGGTGTCATGTGCCTATAGTCCCAACTACTCAAGAGGCTGAGGCAGGAGGATCCCTTGCACCCAGGAGTTTGAGGTTGCAGGGAGCTACGATGATGCCACTGCACTCTACCCAGGGTGACAGAGACTCGGTCTCAAGCAAAAAAAAAAAAAAAAAAAAAAATCAATAGGAAAAGGAGCATCAACATAAATATGGGGGAAAATGAAAGAATAGGCACTTCACCCTCCCCCATATAGACAGTAACAAAAAATAGGGAAAGATATTGATTTGACTAGTAATAAAAGAATTGCAAGCAAAGTTACAGTATTTGTGGTGTATCAGAATGTCAAAAATTAAAATAAATCAGCAATGAGCGCTGTCAAGGGAACCCTCGCTGCTGATTTCTCAAGGGAAAACCACCTAATCTGTTGCATAACTTTACAATGTGTATTGGAATATAAACTGTGCTTACCTGTTAGCCTAGCAGTCCACTGTTAGGAATTTATTTTAAGGCTGAAGTAGTCAAGTGCACAAAAAGCTATGCACTCAAAAGGTTATCTATAATCCTTCTAGAATACTGAAAAATGGGTATGGAACCTTGTTCAGGAGTGGGGGCTAGGAAAATAGGGTTCTGGGGCAGGATTTCAGAGCGAGCAGAGGGAATGTAAGCACTGGCTCCAAATAAGAGCAGGAGTCCACACGCGGAGCCTGGGAAAACACACTGGGGGTGAAGGGAAGGCAGAGCTCGGCATGTGGATAACCGTGGATAAACGTAAAGCACACTGCTCACAGAGTGCAAAGTAGCCACACACTGCGCCTGACACAGTTCTTGAAAAATGATGAGCAAAAGTGAACGAAGTTTACATTGCATGCCAGAGTCAACTTGAGCTGCTATAACAAAATACCATGAACTGGGTCACTTAAACATCCCGTGTGCTCACTGTCCTCTCTGGCCAGTTAAATCTCACAGTCATTGTAACTCTTGGCATAACCCGCAGGTCCACAGCCTCCTCTGGCATCACTGTACTCACCTGGCAAAACCATGGCCCTGCTCAATGCTCAGCACCCATACCTGCACGCTCGTTTCAAATTAGCAGCACTAACCTCTGGTGAGCCCTTAGCGCTGCCACACGTCCACTCTGCTGCCTCTCCCGCCTCCCACACGACCACTGTGCACCTGCTCCTCGCTCTGCAAACGCCACAACCACCATCCCACGCGCACTCCCACCTGGGGATGCTGCTGCTTGCTTCACCAAGCAAAGCCAGGCGAGGGCACTCCATGGCCGCATCTCCCTGCTGCCTGTGTCTCTGCTCACGTACCGCAGAGACGGTGTGGCTGCAGCGAGCCTAACACCTCTCCCTGCACGAAGGATCCCACCCTGCTCTCCTAGGCCAGCAATTTTCCCTTCTCTCTCCTGCTCCGCCAGCCTTCCAGTCTTAGTAGATCCTTCCCATTTGCCTTCACATGTTGTTATTCCTCTCATTAAAAATCGAAATGAAATCAAATTAGTCAAGCAAAATCAAAACAAACCAAATCCTCACTTTACCTCACCTGAACCTCCTCCATGCCCAATTTCTCTCTTGCTCTTGTGTTGTAGGACCAGAGCTGCCTACACTCACCATCCCCAATTCTTCTCCCTCCAGTTTCTCTTGAAACCCACCCACTCAGTCTCCGTCCCACCAAGCGCTCCACTGAAACCGTTCCTATCCGGGTCACCAACGACCTTCATGTTGCTAAATCCAATGGCTAATTCTCAGCTCTCAGCTCACCTGATCTAAAGGTGGCTTTGATACAATCACTCGCTCCTCCTTGAAACACTTTCTTCACTTGTTTCCCAGGACACCACCTTCTCTTTCTACCTCCTACCTCATTGGCTTTCCCCTCTTGTTTGCCTTTTTTGGTTCCTTCTCTTTGTTTAGCCCTCGAAATGCTGGCATGCCCCAAGACTCATCTTTTAAACAGGCCCTTTCCATTTATACTCACTCTTGGGGGTGATCTCGCCCAGTTCCTTGGCTTTCATACACCATCTGTGTGTGAGTAACTATCACCAGCACAGATTGCTCCTTTGAACTCTGGACTTACACATCCAACTGCCTACATGACATCTTCTCTTGTTTGTCTAACAGATGTCTCAAACGTAGTGTGTCCAAAACTTATCTCCTGATCTCCCTTAAGGACCTACATTTTCTACAGTCTTGTCCATCTTAATGGCAACACCATCCTTTGGGCTGCACAGGCCGAAACCACTGCAATAACTCTCAACTCATCTCTCTTGTACCTCACATTTGATCTGTCAGTCCTTGGCTGGAAACCCTCCAACAGCTTCCTATTTCACCCAGATTCCAGCAAAAATCATTACACAAAAGAGACATTCCAGTGGCCTATGAACATATGGAGAAATGCCCAGTATTACCAGTTGTGAAAAAGATGCAAATGAAAACCACAATGAGATGATGCTCCGTGCTCAAGGATGAAATTAAAAGGATCGACAATATCAACTACTGGAGAAGACTTGAAGCAAATGGCTCACCTAAACACTGCCAACTAGAATGTGACTCATGACAACCACTTTGAAACACTGTTTGACAATAGCTACGTTAAAACTAAACAGAAATGTACTCAATTTCATGCAACAAAATTAATGTTTATATCCACCAAAAGACATATACAAGAATATGCAAGGGAACTTTATTCATAATAACCCCAAATTGGAAATACCTGAGATGTCCAACAATAGTACAATAGGTAAGCTGTGGCATACTAGGAGTGGAATACTATAAAGCAATGAAAAAGAATGACTCTAACAGACATGCCATATAAAAGAAGCAAGACACAAAAGCATACATCTGTATGATGCCATTTATGGGAAGTTCAAAACAGGCAAAACTAGCGGTTGCCTCTGTAGGGAAGGTACATTGACTGACAGGAGATGACGGGGACATTCTGGGCTACTAGAAATGCTATATATCCTGATCTGGGTGGTGGTTACACAGGTAAATATACTTCTGAAAATTCATGGAACCGTATACAAGGATTCGTGTACTTTGTGTACGTTATGCTTCAGAAAGGTAAAAAAAAGAAATCTTCAATGAATATTTATTGGGTACCTGCCATGGTAAATATCTGTTCAGGGCCCTGGAGAAATGGGCCTTGCTCTTCTGTGAATTTCACCTAGTTGGGAAGATAGATATTAATCAAAATGACAGCAGGAAATTATAAACTGGGATGACCCATATGCAGGGAAGGAGCCCAGTGCTTTGAGCTTGCATAAGAGACTGGCCAGGTCTGGAGAAGTGACAGTTCAAACTGAGGCAAACTGAGCAGGAAAAAGAGAGCTCCCGGCGGAGGGAACAAGTGCCAAGAACCTGGTGCCAAGGAAGCAGGGTGTGTCCAGTTGGAGGAAGTTGGAGTGACCAGACCACGCAGGAACCCGTGGGTGGGCAAAGGTCTTTGTCCTTTAGCTTAAGAGCAATGGAAGCCATTGAAGGGTTTTAAGGGGAGGGTGTCATGGTCAAATTTGTATCCAGGGACGGCCTCGCTAACACTGTGTGGATTTAGAGGTAAAGCAGATTCCAGTACACTTAAGGGAAGGACTGTAATTCTAGTCTAGAGTTGGCCTATCTGGGAGAAAAGGCAGGAAGAACAGCAAGAGAAGGAAGTTACTGAGAACGGCATATTTTATGTTTTTATGTTTAACAGAGGTAATCCTATCTTCCTAATCAGTGTGCGAAAAACAGTAACACGGGTTGCCTCCAGGGAGAGGGACTGAGGGCTGGGAAACCAGAGCAGGAGGGAGATTTTACACTGTAAGCCCTCTGACACCTTATGAACTTTAAAGCATATGCATATATTACTTACTCAAAATATAATTAAAATTTAAAATTAGTAACACTCAACTGGAACCTTCCTTATATTGCTAATGTTGCTCTTGGGGTTCCTGTTGGTGACAAGGCATTACAATGAGCCCTTTGGGTGAGGTCCCCGTGTCCTGCTCACATTCCTTGCAGATGAGCACGTGATGTACCTTGGAGAATCACCGGGGAAAAGCTTCCTGAAAGGTAAATAGCCTAAATCTAAGACACGTGTGTGTCATTTAAGATACAAAAGTTTACCTAGTAAAGAAAATTTTCTAATATCCTGGACTTTTAATTCATTGTATTTAGCCTATGTTGAATTGCAGGCAACAACAAAAAAAGTACAGCATTATTCAAAAATGAAAGCTGGTGATTTGGCTCAAAGGACTATATTATAAAAACAACCCGGGTAGTCATAATTTCCTCATGTTTTAAATCAGTGAAATCTAGAGTTGCAGCTGTCCCACAAACTGAAACCATATAAATTTTTAGAAAATGAGTCAATCATGAGATTAAAGTTTCAATTTATAGCACTTCTGTGTTTTAGTTACAAAGTCATAAATAAACCTAGCATGACAGAGAAGGTAAATATTTTCTCAGTTGTTTATGCAGCCAAAGAGGAAAGGAATTTAACATGCAATTAACCACTTAGGTGTTTCTAGATATGCACCATATGGTCTTTGTATTTAAGATAAAAACAAAAATAAATATTGTTTTCTTTAATCTAACGTTTGCTTAGCAACATCAAGTACTCCAAGCTAGCTCAACCCGGGAAGTACCTTCACCTCACAGAAGAGATTTTCCATTTGCAGGAGAGCTGGGGCACAAGAATAGAAGGAAAAATAACTTCTTCCCCAGGGGAAAAAATTAAATAGGAGGGATAAGCATTTTTACCAAATAATTTAGGTTGAATACTCTCTGGAGAGGGATAGAGAATTGAACTTTAAACCACTCTGGGGCTCCAGTCCTATTGTTTAATAGACAATATTTTTTTTACACATTAAAACAAGAGACCCCTAGGCCATTACTTTGCATCGACAGCTGAGCACGTGTGAGACAAGAACAGTGAAGGTCCCAGCCGCCCTAAGATTTCTACAGAAAGACGCCCCACGTGATCATAGTTTCTCTGACCAGCCTGACTTTAAAAATAACTCTTTGGAAAAAATCTGATTGCCATTTTAATCTAGATGACAGAAATCATTTAATAGATAATTTCTTATCTTCATGTCTTACCAGTTATTCTAAAAATAAGGTTTTTAAAATAAAATCATTATATACTTGATACTTCATAAAGTCAATAAGCATTGGTGCACTTTTACACTATTAACTGAGCTAAAATTGTGGAGTTGCCCTCAAAAAGCTTTTATATATTTAAAATTAAAAATATAAAAGCAATTTTTAATATGCTTGAATGCTCAGAAGTCAGCTATTTTCACTCAGTCTCTCTATATATGCTCCCATGTATGTTTTTTGAAGAAAGACATTCTTAAAAATTGACTATCAAGTGAGTAGGAAAGAAAATAAACTCTAGTAGTAATAAATCACAGCCTTAACACCCAAATTGTGTATAGCAATGCCATTTTCTCATGGTGGGTGTTTTTATTTTTCTTCTTTTGGGAGCTATTAAAATATAAACCAAAACCCCATATGGTAAAGTAAATATGGTAACAGTACTCTCAAAATATCTCTGCACTCTTCCATTAGACTCATTTCATCTTCCTATAACCATCTTTCCACATGGTTTCCGTCTGAAAGTTAATCTGGGATGAGCACACTGTGTAAACAACTGGGCTTCCCACTGGTTGCACTCCATCTCCCACCTGGCAAATCAGTGGTTACTTTCCTGCACATATAATCACGGCAACAGCAACGTCAGCTTAAGAATCTGCTCTAAAAATCAAGCAATTTCAACATGAAAAGCCCTCAAATTACACATAAGTTATATGCTAAGAGTTCATTTATTAGTCTGTTATTTGGGAACTCAGAACACACATCCAAAACAAATGTTCTATAAATGACATTTCAAGCCACCATACAGCCAATGTAACACTAAAATAATAGAACAGAGCAGAGCATTATACCGTTGTGATTGCAGTAGTAGAAACAGAAAAGAAAATAATTGGTTTTTGCTAGTACTTGAAAAAAGGTCATTCCAATGAGAAAATCACACCAACCACACTGGCTGACCTAGCTTGTGCCCTTTGATAGATGCTCCTGTCCACCCTCAGGGTCATCTCCTAGATGGCCCCTCATCTTGCCCAGCCACCTCCCTGCTCCATGCTGTCCCTTGCCACAGCTCATAGTACTCTCTCTGGACTAAGGACTCCCAGATCCACAGAACTCCCACCTTGCTTTGTTTTCTAGGCTTCAGATCCACTGATCCAATGCTGTTCATCTCCACTTGGATATTCCATAGGCATGTCAAACAAAACTCATCATCCTTGTACCCCTCACCCCATATAGCACACACCCTCCTGTATTCCATGTTGCAACGAATGCCATCCCCATCCCCACAGATGGCCTCTTTCATTAAAACAGTGGGTGTCATCCCCACTCCTCTTTTATCACCACCTCCCAATCGACCAAGCACCAAATGCCCAAGTCTGTCTGATGGCTGACAGGAGCCTCTAAGCCACTCTTCTATTCTGCCTGGCTACCTTGTTTCTTTGCCTATGCAGGGAGGTGGCTCTAGGACCACGTGCTGATGCTAAACAAATAGGCGTAGGTCACCACAGCAGCAAGGGTGAGAAAAATGCAGGAGCCCAATGAAAATGTGGAAGACACCTCTTTTCTCATGAATGTTTCAGGAAAGGAGCCTCCGTCTGGAAATTAAAAACTGGGCTCCCAACATATCTTCTGTGCCAGCTGCAATATGCTCCGTTCGGAATGTCTCCATCCGCTCAGCTGTATGTTCAGTCCATGTGCTCACAATTCAAAGCAACTTGATGGGCTCAAGAAATATTTTGCTTAATACTGCGATGTTTGGCAGAACAGCCAGACATAATGATTAATCAGTTAATGTACATACATCTAAAAGCAAGCCATTTCTAATACAGACTCCGGCAAGGATTTTGGTCTGTTTTATTCACTACTATATCCTATCACCTAAAATGTGTGCAGCATATAATTAATAAAAATCTAACATAAATATGCATCATAAATATATCAATTATTAAACATAATTTATAATTATCTATAACAATATAAGTAATAGAATTGAACTAATGTATAAATATATACATTAGGGTTTGGAAATAGTTTTCTTTATGCTAAATAACAAATACAAGAATGTTTGCACTTTGGTGTGTCTGACTAAATTTAGCATAATTTCAGCTGTTTTTTACGTTCTAAAAACAGGGTATGCTATAGATACAAAATTACATTTAATGTAAAATATATGTATCACCTCTATTAATAGATAATTAGACTTAATAGGAATAAGTCTTAGTAGAAATCAGCCTCCAGTAGCAGCAGCCTTTCTGAGCTGATACACCATGAACGCACCGCAGCACATCAGATGCTTATTTCCCCAATGAGCCTGCAACACACACCTACTCAAAGAGATGTATAGGTATCTGATGTATAAAGATTATATAAATCCACCTCTCCCCTACCTCAGGTAAACTGGAATAATTGATACGTCACTTTTAACCAATGTAAACACTGTGCCACTATAATATGACAGTTTGTTGCTGGACACAGAGGCAAAACCTAAATGTGGGGTGAATATCATTCACAAGAAAGACGTCCTCGTTTCATTCTTTGTTAGTGTTTGTTCTAAACAAGAAAAATGACCAAATGTCAACATATCCTTCAGTCCCAGTAACTGCTTTCCTAAAATAACTCTTTCATTATGGCTTTAAACAAATTTTATACCATCAAGATGGTGAATTTTAAATTCCAAGTTGTGAAGAAAGATAATTTTCTTAGACATGATTATGATATTTTCATGTAAAGACTCATGGTGCTCAGGACTGTCTTATTCTGTATACATTACTGTTTTCAGTTTGAGGTTGGTAAGGGACAAAGAATGTCTCAGGGGCAGCAAGATTTATTCAAAGAACACTGTCATTCTGAGAACAGCTGTGCTGGCAACACAGTTTTACCAACCCACAAAATTAGCTCAAAATGCTAAAATAAACTGCATCATTAACAGATCTTCAGAAACTGTAGTCTATCAACAGAGTCAGCTGTTCTTATTTTGATACTCATAAGGACAGAATCAGAGGATGATATCCTGGAAGTTTCATCCCAGATATGACTATATCTCAATTGCACTAGAGAGGTAGGTGGCAAGGAAAAAATATAAACCTGAAATACTATACAAACAAAAATATAACATTTTCTACTCTCTGAATTAAAAA
>RJWJ010022224.1:0-27063 GCA_004363605.1 Indri indri | reverse complement strand
CTGGTATTCCAGTTACCATAATAATATTAGATCTTTACCCTAAGTTCCATATGTCTTTTATACTTCTTTTGAATTTCCAGCACTTTCTCTCTCTGTAATTCAATATGGGTATTTTTTTTTTTCTGAATAATCTTCTAGTTCATTTTTTCTTTTTTTTTTTTTGGTGATATCTATTGAGTTATTCATGTGTCTTGATTATATTTATAATATGTTTTCTATTCTAGATTTTCTATTTAACTCTTCATAGATTGCAGTTGCCTGTAAATTTATTCTTTTCTTTATTCTTAAACATACTAATCATTATTACATAAATTCCATGTCTACCATCTCCAATATCTACCTATTGAAGATATATTTTTATATCTGTCACCATATATATTATTTATTACATATTATATATAAATAACATATAAATCATATATGTGGCTATGGATATCTATCATTTACATGTCTTTAATGAGAGAAGAGTACACTAGTATCTGGTTTAGTGATTTAAATATTCACTTTAATAAAAAAATTAACTAAGAGAATCTTTTGCAGTATTCTCTCAAACTGCACTACTCCAGGATAAGTACTAAACTGTAATTATTATTTCCTTAGTAGATTTAGACTGTACTCTTACCGGAGAATGGCTAACTGCAATTATGTGTGATATAATTATATACGTTTATATCATATCTTTACTATTAGCAACAATTTTAAATCTAAAAAACATTATCTAAAGCCACAGCATTTTTTGATATTTTGTTAAAGTCACTATTTATTTTTTCCTAACCAAAAGCAATTTCAAACTATGGGAAGAAGCAATGGACATGTATTACACAGAATTTCAAATTTAGGATTTCACTTTTCTTTAGAGCACAAGCAATCTGGACAGTTTCTATATTTTTAGTCATACTCTGACCAATCTTGGTTTCAAATGTGTACTCATCTGACCCAAAATAATGATATTGGTAACGACACCTTCATGCTTTATGAGGCTGTGAAAAAAAAGAAAAGCACGATCGATTCTCTTTCATGAGATGTTGAGCCCTGTAGGCTTCCTTCAAAGGAATTCTTTGTCTTCATGTGGAAAAAGTAAGGGAAAGGAAGAAGGGAAGAAAGAGCCCTACTCCCTTTTAATACAGGGTCTGTGAAAGTGATTCAGCGAGGCAGAAAGATTCATTGCAAGTCTATGATACAGGTCCCATAAAAGGCAACAAAGAGAAAGTGAATTCCAAAGATCTTTTCAAAAAACTAAATTAAAAAATACCAACAACAACACTGGAAGGCCAGGTCAAATCAAGGGCTATCCTCATAAAAGTAAAGAAATATGGAGAAGGAAAAAAAAAAATCCTGTGCTAGATTAGTTTTATTAAATGGCTATCTACTTATATCGATTTCCTTTTGTGGTATGCTATCAAAAAATATTTTTCCCAAATATATATAAAAATACTTATACTGCAAAGCATGAAAGCTTAATGTTCAGGTTAGACAAAAGTAATCATCTTTTAAAAAAAAGTAAACTGGAGACCCATGTTCCTAATATACCCTGCAGTTGTGTGTCGGGGGGTGGGGTGTGTGTATGGGCATTTGTGTGTTGCACATGTTTGTGCTTTTCCATATTTTTTAAGATGCTGTATTTTTAATTTTGTGTGCACACATCAGACGTTGTATCAATATGTATGCATATATATATCCACACACATACATACACACATGTAGATAGATTTTGACTTACAGTATATTAACCTGTAGCATATTAATTTTAACATGAATTTTCAATCTATAAAATTCATGGGATTTTACAAAGAAATCTTTATTTTCAGCTTCTCTTGGAAGAAGGCAATATGTGAAAATGTCAAGTCAGCAATCTGATATGGAAATAATTTGCTGAAACTTAGCACTCTTTAGACTGAGTGTGCACACTTTTTGCCATAGTCTTTATTTCTCATGTATTGCCCACATGCGTAGTGTCAGCTACCTTTTGTGACATCTTGGATTATTTAATTGTAAATTTAGGAGAAAGTTTTTATACTGATGTCTGTATTAATAGTGGTAAAAATTAATAGATTAGAGGCTCATCTGTTTAAGCATTGTTCTTAGTAGACATGAAGAATATTTACACCTTTTTAGATATAAGGTGTTTTATTATGAAAAGATAAAGACACTGTTTAAAAAATAAACCATGCTAAAATACATGCCAGAAATCAGAAATGTCAAATGACTTTAAAAAAATAAACAACAACAAAAAATAAAAGTGGCAATACAACATGCCGTGGTGCACATTAGCCCTTCTCTTTGAACACTCATATCATAACAGTGTAGTTTGGGATATTATTATTATTATCATATATGATATATATGATGAATATTCTATCAGTCTTAGTAGAAGGCAGGGCCTAAGGAAGCTAAAATTCTCCTTCATTAACTAACATCTTCATTAGTTATTTGGACTGAAGGCAAGAAAAATGAAAGTATTATTAAGGAATGGGATTCTGCTAGTCTGTGGCAAGCTATAGTAAAATAGCAAACCACATGTTTTTCAAGGAGAGTATGACAAAGGGAGACAGGTGTAAGAGAACTATAGCCTTCATCAAGAGAGTGCTGGCCATGAATTATAATATGGGTAAGGAAGTAATGAACACGCAGTAGTGATACAGGAAAGTGGACCCCCAAACTAGGGTCTGGCCTGAAGGTCAAGTGGATTCTTGGCTTGGTGAAGGAAAGAATGCAAGAGTGAGCTGACAGAGTAAAGCAAAATCAAGTTCACTGAATTAATACAGAAACAGAAGGAAGTCTTTCACGCTAGGCAGAGCAGTGGCTATCTCTCCCAGCAACAGAGAGTGGAACTTTGTGAGTTTCTGGGGTCTTATTTTATACTTTCTATTTAAATTTATATTAAACAGAGGAAGACTATTCATAAGATTTCTGGGAAAGGGATGGGGACTTCCCAGAACCAAGTGTCCCTCCCCTTCTTGAACTGCATAGGATAACTTTTGATAGTTGCTATGCATTTGTAAATGGTCATGTTCTGGTGGGAGCTTCCTCTAGTATATTAATACATTATAAGCAGGGTATAATGAGTAGTGAGGGTAATCCGAGGTCGTGTTTTGTGGCCATCTTGGTTCTGTCTGGTTTTGGATGGTTTCTCCACTGTCTCTTATTTTATCAGAGACCTTGGTTCTGGGCTTGAGACTCCTTATTGAAGAGCACCACCTGGTTCCCTATCTCAGTAGATTTAGTGGACTATAATTTCAGGTTGGCTTGAAATCCAATGGAGTGAATGTTTTAAAGAAACGTATTGTTTGAAAACAAAGCAAGTTTTATTTAAAGAATGGAATATTTTAATTTGAAATGTTGGTATATTTATAATTCTCCTTCACTGACATTGGTTCTATTGATGTCATACATTTTACTTGTACATATGTTATAAATCCCATATTACATTATTATTTTTGTTTAAACACTCAATTACCATTTAAAGAGATTTAAATAATTTGGAAAAAAATTCTACGCCTACCCATGCAGTTACCATTTCTGCTGTTCTCTGTTCTTTTCTGGGGATTCATATTTATATCTGATATCATGTTATTCCTGAAAGATTGTTTTTGGCATTCCTTGTAGTATGGACCCATTGGGTTGTTTCAGTTTTTCTATGCCTGAATTTGTATGATTTGTTTCAGGTTTGCATGTTTGAGAATGTCTCATTTTTGTTATTGTATTTGAAAGAACTTTTTCTTTCATTACTTTAAAGGAGTTGCTTCCAGTCTTTTCACTCAAATTGTCACAGATGAGAAATTTACTTTCATGTTTATCATCTGTATATAATGCGTCTTTTTTTTCCAGTTACTTCTAAGGCTTTATCATTATCAATGGCTTTAAGCAATTCAATGAAGAGGTTTTCTTTGTGTTTCCGTGCTTGACTTTTATTGCTCTTGGATCTGTGGGTTTATTATTTTCATTTTTTTTCTCCTACAAATTTAAAAAACCTGTCTTCATTAGATATTAACATAGAGATGTAATTTTAAGAAATTCTTCAGTTATCGGTTTAAGAACTTTAATTTAAAGGTAGGACTTTCCTCTTCTTTTCAATAGCAATCATTTTCTTAGTTAATGTTTTTGAATGTTTTTATATATTTGTTTGTGTGCATGTGTTGTATGTCTGTGTGTTTAATTTAATAAGTTTCAACTGGTGGAATCATCTCAATATCTCTCTTCTGCCATGTAAACATTAAAGTTTTATTTCTTACGTCGGTGTCTCAGTATCATTCATAGGTTGTAGATGACTTCTCTTGTCTGGTGGCTATTTATTTAAACCAGCTCTGCTATAGAAAAAAAAAAAAGAGCTATTTCATTACATGTTTAGCTCAGGCTATATGGGAGACAATTTATTTTTGGAGAACTAGAGGTTCTCCATAGTCAGCATAAATGTATAAAATAATATTGTACACGGAATATATTTTTCCTGTGACTCTTCCTAATTTTTTCCCTTCCTACTACCTCAAAATATAGTAACACCTTGTGTATTGTCTAACACTATTTGTATAACACTGTTGGGAAATGTAATCTCACCGTAGATAGGCAAAGAGACATCCTAATGTTAATACTGGAAATATGCCTCAAAAAGTGATGTTCGTTTAGTAAGAGACAGTTCTTTCTTTGATCAATTAAGTTTCTGTGCCCCTAAAGTAACTCTATAGATTAAATAATAAAGGGATCTAACCATCTTCTATATAGTTTTCAGCCTCTACTAATATTCCTCAAGATGTCTTCCCTGCTTCAACTAATGAACATTTCTTCTAGAGCCCATCATATCTTTGATCAACATATCCAGTTTCTAGTGCTATTGAAATTTTGTATCTTTTTATTTGCATTTTTTAATGTGAAGTCAGGTACTGTGACGGTTAATTTTTATGTGTCAACATGACTTGGCCATGAGTATCCAGATATTTGGTCAAATATTATTCTGTGAGAGCATGTGAGATGTGAGAGCATTTGTAGATGAGTTTAACATTTAAATTGAGACTGAATAAAGCAGATTTCCCTCCATTCAATCAGCTAAAGGTTTGAATGGACTAAAAAGGCTGAACCTCCCTTGTAAAAGAGAATTCTTCTTGCCTGACTGCCTTTCAGCTGGAATATTAGTTTTTTTCTTCCTTTGAACTGAAACTGAAATGTTGGTTCCTCATGGGTCTTAAGCCTTATGATTGCAGATCTTGGGACTTGTCAGCGTCCATAATCATGTAAGCCAATTCCTTTTAATAAGTCTCCTTATGTCTGTATATATACACACACAGATACACACACACACACACCCTATTTGTTCAATTTCTGTGGAGCACTCTGACTAATACAGGCATTATCTTAAACAAAAATCTCACAGACTAAAATTTTCATTTCTCAGTGACATTCTACAGTTTAGATGAATGGTAAGATTCTGAAATTCTCCTGAGGAGCTGGCAGAAAAAAACTATTAATGTTGCCTTGAAAACAAAACAAAAGAATCTAGTAATGACAGAATTAATTCCTAGAAAAAATATCTGTAGCATGAAAGCCAGAAATATGTTTGAGTTCTGTCCATTGAAAATTCAAACATTCTTACTTAAGATTGCATAGAACAGCAATGTAAAATAAAAGTTTTCAGATTCTCTATGGTAATATTAGCAGCTTTGACAAGATGTAAAATGACTAAGGAACTTAGTTCTATCCCAAAAACCAGGCAAGAGAAATACCTGCTGTTTCTCTCGGCATAGTCAAAAGTAAAAAGTACCTGCCAATAAAAGGTTGGAAGTGTCTTTAAACAGCATAATTCTACTTGAATTCATTCTCATTTATTTTGTTTTTGTTTAAACAAATCAGTAGGAAATATTATAGGACAATGTTTTATAATGAGAAAGGGTAATAAAATAACTAATTTTAGTTTTGTTCTTTTGTTTTTTAGAGGAGCTCTAGTTTAAAAATTATCTCAAGTGTATCAGTATTACCAGCCTGACTAATACAAATTTGATCTGCATGCTCAGTTTGGAGCAAACCAAATATATGCTATTCCCTTCTTTCTTAAAATGGTACTTCTCCCTCCGTTCTGATGTTCACACTTACCTTCAAAACCACACCTATATCATTATGGAAAGATATAGTTATGTTCTAACGACAATCAGATTTTTTTAAACTATACATAATATCATCGCTCATGGATGATTGTATCCATAATTGGGTTGTTACTTAAAATTTTTATGGTTTTATTCTATTTACTTATGCAGTTACTACATTACTGGTCAATTTATAGTGAGTTATTTAGTCTATCCCATATCCTGTTTTGAGGGAAAAATAGTGCATTAATATACAAAAGGGCAAATAACATGGTCCAGGTCACATACCTTTCTAGAAATTTACAAAATGTACAAAGCCCAACATTCATTTATCAAATAAAATTAGTAGAGATACTGTCTACAAAGAATTTATCCTTAGACTTTTATTGAAATAGAAAAAGACTCTCTTAAGGTCTTGCACATACCTGAAATGTTTTACCTGATGTTCAGCTCCTGTTGAGAACATCACATGTCTCTGTCTCTTTGTAACTCTCAATCTCTCTCTCTATCTCCTCTTTTTTTTTTTTTTTAATTCCAGGTAAAAATCTTCTACTTTGATAAAGATCTCTCAAGTAATAGTAATGATTCTTCTTATCTCTAGAGGACCTATTAATAGAATGAAACAACACTGTGATACATTGTCTTTAATTCTATAAAGAATGCTTCCATTTTGACATTACTATTCTTATTTTTCTAATGAGAATACTGAGGCATAAAGCTATTAAATATCATATCAAAGTCCCAAAACATAATTTAATGAATTTCTATTCTGGTATTAATCTTTCCTAGCTCCTCTGACACTATTTGAGTACATGTTCTCTTTCATTTAGTAAGCTCTGTTTTCCCTTGAATATGTATAATATGCCTTATTCATATTTATACCACTATTATGCCTTGTTTAGAACCTGAAATTCAATATGGTTCATGTGTAGAATAAAAATGAAAGAGCATTAAATATATTTATAAGTTTGAGGGTTTTTTTTTAAGTTCAAGTCTGAGTGACTTTCATCAATGCAAGTGGTTGTTAAAATATTTCATACATAAGTTAATATAAATTATTTCATTATGCATATTGTTCTCATTTAACAATGTTAAAATTTTGTTTTCTGAATTTAGGAATCAGCTGGAAAGAAAAAAACTAACTCTCATTATTAGAAAAGATTGGAAAAAAATCCTAGAAGAATCGATAGCCCAAAACATCCAGCTAGAATATTAAGTTAAAACTGGGATCTTTAAAAAACTCGAGCAAAGCTTACAGGGCAACCTGTGATTGTGATATTACAGTTGTCTCAAAAAATGTTTACATAAAATTTTTTTTTAAAACAGTACGGAGTTAGGAGATACATATTTCTTATATCCTACTAAAAAATAAAACTACACTTCAGGGAAAAATTCAGATAAACCCTCTATTACTATTTCTAAAAGCCAGGGTCCATCTTTCTTATAATTCTAGGATTCATGTTCAGTTCCGTCTAAATATACTACAGTGCCCTACAAAGAAAATGTACTTTTCCAGTTTTAGAATAATGGTATAAGAAAATATGATAAGAATATAGAAATGATGTTCCTATAGTAGTTTATTTCTAAAAACAATATTTCTAAGCTACTTAAACATATCCTAACTGAACTTTTTGTCTATATGCTGTATGCATATATATATGTATGTATTTTTTAAGTAGAAACAACTTTTTTTAATTAAATGTTAATTTAATATTAACATTTTATTATTTTTAATTTTTTTTATTTCATGAAACTGTGGGGGTACAAACATTTTGGTTACATGTTAGGACTTTGCCATATCCCTGCCATTATTTGAGATGTGCCTTTTCCCCCCCACAATGCTCACCGCATCTATTAGTTGTGAGTTTACCCACCCCCAACCCCCTACCCCCAAAGAATATTTCTACTGCATGAGCACCTTAGTGTTGATCAGTCAGTGCCAATTTGATGGTGAGTACATGTAGTACCCATTCTTCCATTCTTGTGATACCTCACTTTGGAGGATAGGCTCAATCAAGCTCTGTCCAGGAAAATATAAGAAGTGCTAGATCAGCATCATTTCTTATAATTGAGTAGTATTCCATTGTATACATACACCATATTGTATTAATGCACTCATGGATTGACAGGCACTTGGGTTGTTTCCACATTCTTGCTATAGAGAATTGTGCTGCCATAAACATTCAAGTGCAGATGTCTTTATTATAGAATGACTTTTGTTCCTTTGGGTAGATTCCTAATACTGGTATTGCTGGATCAAATGGTAGTTCCACTTGTAGCTCTTTGAGATATCTCCAAATTCTTCCACAAAGGTTGCACTCATTTGCAGTCCCACCAGCAGTATAAGAGTGTTCCTATCTCTCCACATCCTCTCCAGCATTTGCTGCATTGGGATTTTTTGATAAAGGCCAATCTTACTGGAGTTAGGTGAATTCTACTCTTTGTATGAAACCAGAGAAGACCACATATAGCCAAAGAAATCTTAAGCAAAAAGAACAAACTAGGAGTTATCAGTCTACCATACTTCAAGCTGTACTACAAGGCTATAGTAACTAAAATAGCATGGTACTGGCACAAGAATAGAGACATAGATCTTTGGAACAGGACTGAGAATCCAGAGATGAACCCATCTGCATATTGCCATCTAATCTTTGACAAAGCAGACAAAAACATACACTGGGGAAAAGAATCCCTTTTCAATAAATGGTGCTGGGAAAACTGGATAGATACATGCAGAAGACTGAAACTGGATCCTCATCTCTCACCTCTTATGAAAATAGACCCTAGATGGCTAATAGACTTAAGCCTAAGGCATGAAACCTTAAGAATCCTGAAAGAAAATATAGGGAAGACTCTTTCAGACATTGGCCTAGGCAAAGAATTTATGAAGAAGACCCCCAAAGCAATCACAGCAGCTACAAAAATAAATAAATGGGACCTGATCAAATTAAAAAACTTTTGTACAGCAAAGGAAACTATCATTAGAGTGAATAGACAACCTGCAGAATGGAAGTAGAAACAACTTTACTCTCAAATTATTTTTCTATTGGCTCTGGTGGTCTCTTACTCATTCATTTTGATATAGGCAATGGGAATTACAAAGACATTCAGTTCCTGATTTCAAAGAAATAGCCAATCTTGGAAAGAAAAGGCATATGTATGTGAATGAATATATATATTCCAAAGCTGCCTATAATTAACATCAATACAAGTTGGTGTATATTGCCATGACTATAATGAGTAATACTGCTAATAAATACAATATAAAAGAAAAAATAATTTGGGAATATAGAAGAGAGTACATAATTTCTTTGCATTCCCTTTTTATGTTCTTAGTTGAGACACTCTCCTGAAAACAAAAGTCACATCAACAAAAGAAAAACAAGCAGTAATTTATTAGTGTGTGCTGTACCCATCCTGTGGGAGAGGCCTTAGTTCAAAAGTATTTCTCTCTTGAGACTCTGGCTTAGGGGCTTTTCTTAAATAACATTTTAACAAAGAGACATAAATCCCTGAAAAGTGACAAGACAAAGAAGAGAGTATCTTCAGCCTTCCAAAAGGGGAAATATGAAAGGTAAATTTGTGGGAAGAGTAAAGTCTGCCCCTAGATCCTCCTGTGCAGCTATTTCTGAGCTCTGTTTCTGAGCAGCTAAGCAAGAGTTGTAAAGGGGCCCATCTTTAGGTGTGAAAGGCAGAGAGGAGGGTCAGACTATGCTGCTGCATTTTAACCTTTTTCAGCCCAACAGTCCCTAGTATTTTAGAAGAATATTTTGGTTTTCTTCAGGAATATTGAAAGACCTTTTTTTTAATTAGTACATACCAAGTATTGAGATACGTGTATAATTTTGAGCATTTTTGCTGCCTGCACCTAAATTTGCATGTGTGTGTTTCCTTTTATAGCACAGATTACTTTTATTGTGACTATGGTGGAATCCTGTGATTGCTGAAATGATGAAACATATGCTTTATGGCCTAGTTAACTGCTTTGGTATAGTAAAACTTAGCCTAATGGTTGAATCAATCCTTAGTTTACTAAATTATATTTGGTATCTAATCTCAGATAAACCAGAGATTCTCAAACTTCTTCTATGTCTGATAACCTGAGAAATTCTTAGAAAAATACAGATTCCTGGAATCCATCCCAAGAGATTAGGACTTTTGGGCCATGGATTGGCCTAGAAATGTGCATGTTAATTAGTTTCCTGAGCACCCAAGGGATTCTGACATAGGTAGTAGAGAACTTCCTGAGGAACACCATGCTAATGTTGTCAGGGAAGAGCAGGATTCAATCATATCTCCAGCAACTTGCATTGTTTTTTTTTTCAGTGAAAAAAGATGTGATCTTTTATAGAGAAGCTTGGTTCATTAAATAGGTATTTATTTAGTAATTTAGAAATTCCCATTATTTATTTATGAAATTATAATGTTTATTATGTTAATATAGATTAGATTTTAGGAATGCAGCAATAAGTAGGACACGTTCTTTACCTACAAGAAAACATTTCATGAGAAATTGTTAATACAATATGATGAAGTATTAATTGAGATAGGCATGGAATGCAGGGAGCACATAAAATGTCATCATTTCTCATACCGGGGTGAGATAGAAGACTTCCTATAGTAGGTGATACCTATGTTGGATCTAAAAGGAGAAGCTGGCATCAGTGTGTCCAGGAAAATTGATTGAAGGTGCTCCTATCAAATCAAGATGCAAGGAAAAAGGCAAAGAGACATGTAACATCATTATTTGTGGAGGAACACAAGTAGGTAGAGAAAAAGCGCTTTGGTATGAAGGAGGGTGCAGTATGAGGAGGAATGTGGCAGATAATACAACTAAAGAGAGGGGCAGAAACTAGATCAACGTGAGGTGGGACAAATTACAAATCTCAGATGGACGTTTTCTTTGTATATCGTAGTGACACACAAATTGTGGAAAATCTATTGCATTAAAATAAAAATGATAGTTCTGGTGAAAAAGATACTTATAGCAGCTACCCTGGTATGCATTCATTTTCTTCATTTGAGTCACCTCCCAAAGGAAGGAAAGAAGACAGATGACCAGATCTAATCACTTTGACATCTGGACTTCTAGGTTAAAAGACAAGTGTTATGTGCTAGGAGGAAGAGAGTATCTTTGAAAGGCTTTCAGAAGAATGTTCCCAGTTAAGGACTGCCTATAGTAAAGAGAATCCAGGATCTATGGATTTATGTAGCTTAGCTCCTTGGAGAAGTTAGCACAAACTATGTAACTCTCTGGTATACACAATGGAGGTGTTTGAAAACTCATATGCTATCTTGCTGTAATCTTTCTTGGAGACATTATCTATTATTCTAGAGCAAAGAAGACATTTCTGTTGTGAGAAAACAGAACCTGGGAGCTGCCCCTGACATTCAGACTTCTCTCTGCTTCATCTAAGCCTATTGACTGCCTGCACACATCAAATTGTTAGTAAAACTTGATATTAGGCAAGATGTTTGATTTGTATTAGTCTGGTTTGATGGTTCAATTATTTGTGTTGTCCCAAGCTCTAGGTAGCAAAATTAATGTAGAATAATACAATAATTGTTTTGGGCAAGAAAAATGGGGACATATACTTAGAAAAATAAAATACTTCTATGTGCCATTCTGAAACTTCCCTGATCATCAAGAAAGGAGGAGGGGCTAGGTAATATTTACTATTTTATCACCATAAAAATGGGTAAACTAGGAACTCTTTGAAGGGATGGGGCAAAGAAGCAATGACAAAACCACTTATGATCTATTTCTGATTACAGATGACAAATTCCCTTCTATAATTAAGTGACATCAAGAAATGTTACATTAAAAAAGAAGTAAATATTAAATAGGATTCATAGCTAACTTAATCTGTGAAGAAGAAGAATTTGAAGGTGGTGGAAATAAAGGGTGGCATAACAAAGGATGAAATCACTTTTGCAGTGGGAAGTGGATTTCTTGGAACTAACAAATAAAACTGAGAATACTGAGTCTTTGTTCCTGTACACATGTGGCATCTCTCACAAAACTGGTCAGCTATTACAAATAAACTACGTGATTTATCCATCCACTTTAACTCACGTATTCTATGTAATGGCTGCTGCTTTACAGGAAGAATCACAGAAATGGGATAACATTAAGCTCATTCTGTTGGTGTAGTGACTTTTTGTGAACCAGCTTTCATGCCTGGCAACTATGGCTGCCTGCTTCACTGATTGCCCTCCCTGACCTTCACTGCTTCCAAGGGGGATAGGGTGTGTCCAAAGGGGATAAACAGAATGTACATAGCTCGGTATTATGTTTAAAACGTGATTAAGGAAGAAGAAGAATTAAGGCTACTAATGCTTGTGGACCGAGGTTTTATATGCCACAGGAAATATAGCTTAATGCAGGCAAATGCTCTTCAAAGGATAAGTCATGAAGTTATTGTGGCAAGAAAGAGAAAAAAAAAAAAAAAAAAAGAAAAGAAAGAAAATAAAAAGGGACTGATAGATTGATGTTGTGTAAATCTAGAGAGTTAGCATCAAGACTTTAAAAATCAATCCTCGGCTTTATTGGGACCTAGTGGAATTCTCTAAATACAGAGGTAATGTGATGCAAAGTTCCCATTCTTAGCAAGATGAGATGCATTCAATTCTGCTCTGACTACAAATAAATCACAGGAAAAGAAAAACTGTGAATCAGTAAATAAAATGAAAAAATAAGAGCAGGGCCAAGAGGAAAGATAATTTTCCAATCATTTTGGGCTACTGCTGCAGATACATGATAGCAAAAGTATTGCATAAAGTCTAGAGACATAGTGTGATTACATAAAATAAAAGGTAAGACCTGTTAAAGTTAACCACCAATACTTAGTGCTGGAAGAGGCAGGTAATGGAGCTCCATTTGTACAAAATATATCAATATCTACACTGACATTTTCTGTTACACTTATTTCTACAAGGAGACATCTATTTATAAAGGAAGTGAATCAAGAAGAGAGCTTTGTGATAATACATGCAACCTGGAAAACAATTTGATTTCAAAATTCTTCTTGTTTTACCTATTTGCCAGAAAGATTTATTGCTCTAAGGAGACAAGATTTTTTTTTTTTTGTAATATCAACCAATCAACCTACATTTTAAACAAATTAAAAGGTTTTATCTAATCACTGGCATGTATACAGGCATACACACAGGCACACACACATATATATGTGTGTGTGCCTCTATATATATATATAAATGCACAAACATTTTTAATTACCTTTTAGAAATATATGAATGTAATGGTACTATTTTAGGAAGTTAATTATTGAATATGTTTCTGTTTCTAACCATCCATTTTTGTGTGCTTTAAAATAACGTGACTCTCCCTCCCTCCTTCCTTCTCTTTTTTCTTTCTTCAAACATTACAACTAGGCATTATTATTATAAAACACCAATATGTAGTCCAATAATCTTTACTTACTATCAAGAAAATAAAATTGAAGGATATGAAATAAGTTATAAATGTTATCACAGTAAAGAAATGACAGAGTCAAGTGTAACTGAATATTTAAGAGTAACTAGAATGGCTATTATTCATTCATTTGGGAGGAAAGAAGTTCCTTTTTCATTATACTTTTTAAAACTTGGCGGTCATCTACAGGGGAAAAAAACAAACCTATTGCTTCACAGTCACATCTCATTTCAATCTAAATATGACATTACTCACGGTTTCACCCTGTTGATCATTGCTCCTAAATGCTTTACGTGTGTGTTTCAAATGGAAAGTATTTATAAATATAATCTTGGTTATTTGTGTCATTTGAAAGATACTTTAGATATATTATGCTTATGAAATGAGGAGAATAAAGCTTGAAATATATTGAAGATTATTCTTAATGCTATCAAATATGAAGTAATTCCAAATGAAAGTTTAAGTAGAATACTACTACTTATACACGGGTTCTTTAGTTTGCCAAATCAAAATCCTTCTATAGAGGATATTTCTTTTAGTATGTTTCTCTAAAAAATAGTTTAAGATATAGTTTTCTGCAGCTTGATCAATGGTCTTTTCTAGATCAAACAAACTAAATTTTGCTCTCACTCTTTCAGTATAAAAACATCTTATGCCTTTTAACTCCGCTTCCTTTGTAAAGGTAGAGATGAATAATTTTTATCATTTTGATTTAACTGGTATCAATGCAAGCTTTAATTCTTCAATCTACTTCAATCTTCTAGAAATGTTCACTGAAGGGTTAAATTCCGATCCTTTATATCACCAAATATAATCAACAGTCTTGTTCTAATATAATAGAGAGGGTATATGAAATGTGAGACATTAAGAAAGCAAGCTGCCCCATTATAATAAAATTGGAATTCTAGGGATGAGTGGATAAAATAAATAGGCATGTTTTGAATTTCATGGATACACACACACACACACACACACACACACAGGCTTGAGACTTAGATATTGGCTTTCTAGAATTCAAATTCTGGAAGACTGGTCTTGAAGTTGTGGGCTTGAACTCTCCAATATTCCTGATTATCCTTCACAATTGGAACTCTGAATACAGAGAGGCGTCTGACAAAAGGGAGAGAAGATTATTATATGTAGAGAATGCTTAGTCCAATCTTTTCCATAGTAGTCTTTGGTGTTAATTTCTAGTGTTAAAGGAATTCATACTATTATGCTACACATAAAGTATATATGGATGTTTCCATTTTATAGTTCCATTATGTTAAGATGTTGATTTTGTCACAGATATTTTGTTGCACTTTTGTTATCGTTATTTTCTGTACAATAAATTGCTTAAAATAAGTTTCTCTTTTAAAAACTAACTAGATTGTATGATTTATGGGGCCTAAAACACTCAAAATATTTACTATTCACGTTTAAGAGTTTACGTCTTGAAGTTTGATAAGGTGACTACTTTATCTGAATAATTGTATTCACAAAAATAACTTTAGTTCTAAGTTAAAATAAATCTTTTGAAAATCTCAAATACGATCTTTTAAGTGAGGACAAATACATTGGGATACTCTATGTAAACGTTATGCATTTGATTGATGGTACAAGGTTGGGTGTGCAGCAACAAACATTAAATAGATGCAATCAAATAAAAAGACAGAAGTCAGCTAATTCTTGCTGTCTACATTTTGCCACACAGCGCTTCAATCCCTTCACTGACATCTGTAGCTGGGTTTTTCAGATTGTAGTGACCATCACGACTGTTGAATGTTTTCAGTGAAAAATGACTTTTTATTGATTTGTTTGAATATGACCTTTTATCTTTCTGATGAATATGAGAAAATAATCCTTGTATCTCCTTAATTTGCAGTAGCCCTAAGCAGAATTCAAGGACAAATATGTTATTCAGTTTCTTTCAGATCAGATCTAATTACAATACCAGAACGATTTTTAATCCCTTCAGACAATTATTTTATTTTGCAGGGTAGTAAGCATCCTAAACTCTTTGTACTCGCTAAGATCCAAAGAAGGTAAAGAGCATGAAGTAGAGAAGGGGGTGAGCCCTCAGTTAAGATGACAAGACCAGGATCATTTAAAATAGGAATCTGGAGACTCTAAAAATGATGAGAAATTCGTATTTATGCCCACATGACATATGGTTGGAATCAACTTCTTCATGGCAATGATAATCTAGAAATATCTCAAACATTTTTTGGTGGTAAAGATAAAGTGAATTGAAGAGAAAAATTCAAATGTCTTAGCTATTCAATTGTAGAAGGACCTAGAGTATGAAAGGAGACAGAATTAGTAATCACAAATTCATTTTCAAAGACTGAACCTACCTACACTTTGTATTTACCTGCTGTACTCTGCAATCATCCATCTATAAATAGCACTCAATATCATGCATTAAGACAAATGCAGAGTGTTTTTACCAATCTATGATAATCTATAATAAAATATTCTAAATGAATTGAAACATAGAAAGAAAGCTTATTTTATCTTATAGCTCCTATTGTATGTGTATTGCATATTCATAAATTGAGATTTATTTTTAGCAGGTAGAAATTGAAATAAATTAGGAGAGGGAAGGAAAATAAAAGCAATAGGTTTTTGACTTGCAAAATTCTGGTATTTTAAGTAAATTCCATTGTTAGATGCAATTTGTAGAGTTTTTTTTCCTACAAATGTAATGCTATATATGATAAAAATATAATATTATAGCTATAATACTATAAAATATTTTAACACATGTAGTATAATTGAAGTATTTTTGAAGCACTCTATGTGTTATGTATCTCTGTTTTTATTTTTCTAATATCTCCTTTACAGGGAATTTCCCTTCCAACTATTCCAAGCATAGTTTCTATGAGGCTATTATTATTATTATTTTATCCTTTGTTAGTTCATCCGTTTGGCCTGTTATAACAAAATAACATAGGCTTATAAACTACAGAAATTTATGTCTTACAGTTCTAGAAGCTGGGAATTCCAAAATCTAGGCTGCCGCATTTTTGGAGTCTGGTGAGGACCTGCTTTCGCATAGTTGGCACCTTCTTCTTATTTTGTCTTCACAAGGTGGAAGAGGCTAGCTAGTTCTCTGGGATCTCTTTTACAAGGATGCTAATCTCTTTCATAAGGGTAGAACTCTCATGAACTAATCACATCCATAAAGGCCCCACCATTTATACTATCACCATGGGGAGTAAGTTTTTGTAAAAAGAAAGTGAAAGGCCAGGAGCCACCCCCACAACTCCTTATGCAAAAGAGAAGGTAAAAGCCTCAGGCACCTGTGAAGAACAGTCCCCCACACATTATTCATTCATTAAGGAAATTTCTTGCTAACCTCCCATAAGCAACGACATGCAAATTATACTTATGCCTAACACCTAAATCTCAAGCCTATCCAATTCATTAATAAACGATGAATTAAAAGTTTATCCTACAGGTAACAGAATTGGAGACAAGATGGAATCAGACATCCTTGTACCTACCCAGGGACACCTCCATGATTGATGCTTCCTTTACTCCCTTATTTTATGTAAAATGTAGATTTCTTGGGCTTCACAAGGATGTAACCACTACCTCATCAACCCGCCCCCCTTTTTCCTTCCGTTTGTATGCCTTTAAAATGCTGAAGTTTCCAAACTCCCCTTCTGAAAAACGGCCACAGCTTGTCATGGTTCTGGTTTTTTTGGGTGTGTCCTAAAAATCTTGCCTAATAAAACTTCATTAATTAAAATTTTTGCCTCAGTCATTTATTTTAATATATGAGTTTTGGGAGGGACACAAACATTCAGACTATAGCACCCATCTATACCCTCCCTGGGCTCCACATCTTCCCTCCTTGATTCATTGAGTAGTTTTCAGTGTTGCCAAAGATTTGAACTTAGTGTAAGATATGACGTAAGACAAAATCCTCTCCCAACCCAGGAATCTGCTCTATAATGCTAGTAGAGAAACAGTATAACTTTATTGTAGGATAAGTACACTCATGCGCTGTATGACAATATTTCATTCAATGATCGACTGCATATATGACAATGGTCCCATCCCATAAAAGATGACAATGCCACATACTATACCTTGTCTATATTTGTGTATGTTTAGGTACACAAATACTTACCATTGTGTTACAATTGCCACAATATTCAGTATAATAACATGCTGCACAGATTTGCAGCCTAGGAAAAATCTATACCATATAGTCTAGGTGTGTAGAAGGGCATAATATCTAGGTTTGTGTAAATACACTCTGATGTTACACAGCTGTGAAGTTACCTAGTGACATTCTTAGAATATATCACTTCATTAGGCAACACATGACCTTATTAAAAGAGAGTATAATGAATGTTCTAGACAACCCGCTGAAAAATTTCAAATCTTACCCTTTTATATAGTCAAGCAGATACAACCCATTGCATACATATCTTCAAGATAAAAAATAACTAGTTTTCAAGTAAGAGGGCTTGATAGTAGATAGGACCATTTGTCACACATAGTTCATCCTAACTTTACATCTCAATTACCTTATTCACTTTATCTGGAGAAAAAATAAACTTCTTATGTTTTTATGGCATGAAGTAATGTTACTGCTTGAAGCAAGGCACCCACTGACATTAGGTCCTTATCCTCCCAACGAAACTGGGAGATACGAGTGCTATTTTTCTTCATGTTTGCATTTCAGAGAGATGTTCTGGGTTCTTACGAGAGACATTCCTGGATCATAAAGTTGACGAAAGGCCAATCTAGTCTTCAAAAGGATTTATACATATTTCAGAGAGGAGAAAGTATGTACTTACAATTTTCTAAAATAAATACTCAAAGAAAAAGGAGAGGAGGAAAACTTCTTCCCTCATTTTCAGCAAAGAGAATTAAGCCTCTTATTGTAAAGTTGCGTTTGTCCTTACAATAGAAGAATAGTAGACTCACGTGTTTGAGTTTTCTTAAGAACATTCTTTATGATGATTTCCCGTTATTTCTTTTAAAAAGTTTCTCCTGAAGTGTGCCGGGCTTTTTTCAATTTTATTTTTAATTCTCTTGCTTGCCTTTCTGCAAGGCAAAGAGAAAAAAAGTATGTTTTAATAAGTTAAAAGTCAATTGATAAAAATGTAATTTCTGATTTAAAATTTACCCTTTGCCTTATATTTTATTTCCATTTAATCAGTTGATGTTTGCTTTTAGCATGGTGAGAGAGAAGCTAATTTAAAAATTCAAATTGAAATCTCAGTATTGCATAGTGTTTAATCAGAGACACATTAATCACGGCTCATGTCAAACCTCTAGATGCTGTAGAGTACCTTTCTGAATAATGACTTGCCCTCCAGGGTTATCAATTATTAAAATAGAAGTTGAGGAATGGTTTACAGCATTCTGATACTCATCGATTTCATAGTATGCAATTTCGTAAGCAAGATGAAGGAGTTAACATTTTTGGAAATTTTTTCAAAATAGTTTCATTGAATATGCATGTACCTTGAAATTATCTTTGATCAAAGAGTTGTGTGATTTACTACCTTCTGTTCAGAGATTGTTTTCTTCTAACTATACTGATGCTGCAATATTATCATATACATCAGAGAACTAAACCAGGAGCTGGAGGAAACTTGTAATACAATATTCTTATTTAGTAATTAAGAGAAATATACATGAAATATATCATGTAAATTAATGCAAACTGTTATGCCACATGACTAAAATAGATAATTCCCATATGAAGTCATTAGAGATAGTCTTGTAAGTTAAATAAAAGTACTCAAAATGAAGTAGCGAAGTATCTGTTAGAATTTTACACAATTCCATATTTTAAGCAGTCCATCTTTTGAGTGCCTTAGGTTATTTGGAAAGTAAAATAGTTAATTTAACAATATAAATAGAAATATGTTCTTGTTACTTTAGTCCAATTTTTAAAAATATGTGCAATTTTTATTTGTTCTATACAATTGGTGACTGTTTAGTGGAAAGCATTAATAAACATAATTCCATTAATAATTATATTTAAAAAAGGCTGGCGTCAACTTATTCAAAATAATAATTTAAGAGTTATAAAAATATAACTGCTGAGCCTCTAAATCTTATTAATTGTATGTCATCCCCTTTTTACCAGAGGACTTTTCCTCTCAACATTTTATTTCATGTAAGTGCATATAATTTCATTCAGAAAGTTTTTAATTACTAAAGACACATCTATCTATCTACCTATCTGCTTATTTATTCTCAGCTCACTAGTTTAATCTTATTTTCCAGCACTTTCTATTATCACAGAAAGGTCTAGGTTGCAGAAAAATATCTTTCTGAGTTTCTCTCTTTGAATCCTGTTTACTATTATAAATCAGCCATCATGGTAATATGAGTCTGAGTCAAACACTAGAAAGGGGCACTCTTAGATTCCTTGCAAATTACTCACATAATTTTTTTCCATTTTTCTAGTATCATACCATATCTCCAAAATATATTTTATGTATCCCTCTTTATCAAGTAAATTGACCAAAAAGTGCTCCAATTAAAAGGATAAGGGACTGGGTGGAAATTCATATTCTTTCCCTCATACCTACTCTAACTTTCAATATCCTGAAGAATTCAGGTAAATGGAGAACTCTGGGCTTCTGCAGAAAACACATTACAAAGACTGTTAGAGAAATAAGATGATATTAGTAATAGAAGTCTCTTCCTTATAAATATCAGTAATTCCAAGCAGTATTAGGATATAAAGCAGGATTAGAAGTTCTTTAGTATGATAAGTCTGACTTTACTAGAAAAAACATTATTTCAGTATATTTGAATTATGTACACTTGTGGAATCATAGGCTTGAGATGATACGAAAGTACATTCCTTTGTAAACACTACCTACATGATTCCATCAATAATTTCTATCAATTGCCAAATATATATACACATATATATATGTTATGCATCTATCTATATATATGCTTTCAAACTGCTAAACATGGTGTTCTTAAGATATATATATATATATACACACACATATATGTTTCATATATACATGAAAATTGTATTGAGTTAAAATGAAGGGATATAAACAAAGCAATATTCTTTTATTCACTCTTACTAACACTGTGTTTGGCAGTTTGCAAATCAACTTTGAAGAGAATAAACTCTACGTTAAAGAAACATATACAAATTTTTTAATTACTTGAGTGTCATATGATCTAAAAACAAAACAAAAATAAAAGTAGTAAATCTTTTCAGGCAATATTTCTTCTAAAATGAAAAAGAAAAAAGGGTAGTACATGTTTGAAGCTCTGACTTGGCTGGGACAAAGGCACTGCATGTAACCTAAACATCTGTACTCCCATAATATGCTGAAATAAAAAAAAATTTAAAAAATAAAAAGAATAAAAAGGAAAAGCAATAAAAAAGTAGTAAATCTACTTTTGCTTTCTATTTGCACCCATTTTCAAGATAATGATCTACTTTCCTAGCGTATCAAGTTTTTTTTAATTTGTTTGAAATTTGTCTTCAAATTAACTCCTTCAAACTACATATAGTACTCATTGATTATAGTATTTTATGATTTGCTCAACATACATATTCCTAGTTTATCCATACCCTTTGAAGAGTAATAGATTTATCATATATTTCCCTCTGGTTTGTTTCACAATTCAAGTTATCAAAATTTGAGAGGCTCTCAAATAAGTGAAGGCTTTTACATTTCTCCAATCAGTTTATGTACACTTTTACAGCTCCATAATGAATTCATCATGATGCAGAATTAATAGTGGCTTACCTTTTTATACTATAGAAGTACCAAGAAAAATGCTTCATGGACTTAATATGGGGCTTTACTAGTTTGTTGTTGCTGCATAACAAAGCACTCCATAATTGAATGGTTTGAAACAGTGACCCTTTATTATTGCTGTGAGTCTATCAGCCAGGTAGGCATTCTGTAGATCTCAGCCAGCTTCAACTAATTGCAGTTGGACTCATTCATGTGTCTGCAGTCAGTTGGCAGAATACTGGGGGATGGTTGTTCTAATGTTATCTCCTTTGTATGTTTAGTGATTGTGGACAATCAGCTAGAGTGACAGGGATGGCTAAGCCACATGATTTCTCTTCATCCAGCAGGCTCTCATGAGCTTGTTCACATGGTGGCAACAGGACTCTGGGGAAGAAAATAGACATGTGCATGTTCTCTTGAGGCCTAACCTCAGAACAAACACAACATCACTTCTGCTGCATTTCATCAGCCAAAGAAAGATACAAGCTTAACCTTCATGTAAGGCATGAAAGAACATAAACTACAATTTGATGAGAAGAGCTCCAAATAATATAAACTACCACTTGATGAGAAGGGCTCTAAATCTTCATTTAAGGCCTGAAGTAATATAAACTACCACTTGATGAGAAATTCAAAGGGTGATAGAAGAGGGAAATAATTTCAGCCAATTTTGAAGTAATCTATGACATGAACTGAGCCATCTTCTAATAATTCTTATCATGTAACAAATTTATGGAAAGTAATAGAAAATCCATCCTTAATAGAAAAATTGTGATCATAGGATTAAATTTAAATCAATGACACATTATAGTACTAAATGAAAACTAGATTAAGTATTTTGAAATCTTAGAGGTTTTAAAACAGATGAATTTTTTAAATGAGCCAGTTTTATTTACTTGATAAGTAGGAATTCAGAAAAGCATTGATAAATAATATTTTCATATATGCATTAAAAATGTATTCTTTATTACTTGACCACAATTCATTTATGATCTTCAGATATTGTATAAGTGCTTTTTAAGAAAAGAACTTAAATGTTATGTGGTCATGTGGAGAATGAAGTGTTTTTATTGTAAAAGGAAGCCATAAAAACGAATTTCCTGATTTTCATGCAATCAAATATTATAAATACACACTTAGTTTCATATGCCATTTTTGATACTACTCTAATAGGATACTAACAATATATATTATAAATCACAAATACTTAGCTATTAAGAGATGTATATAATACTTGGATGATTTAGTATCTTTTTTATGATGCAGGCTTTTCTTAAGGTATTTTCTCTGAACAAGAATCTTTCAAAGTATTTTTAAATCATCATTATGCTTTATAATTCTCTGCAGTACTGAAATGGAATCTCATCTTATTATAAGTGTATTAGTTTCTTAAAACCACACACAGAAATCTAATTACAGCACAGCTACTTAGAAAAATACACAAGACTTGTTTATAGAGTTATTTAGATATCTAGTAAATAAGTAATTTCAAAAATTTTATTCATGTTTTAAATAACAATTTGGATGATGGAAAATAAGTAAAAGGGAACTATGTCTTTGAAAATTGTACCCTATATACAGGTGGCTTATGCATAGCACATAAATGCAATGAGATTATTGTGAATTTTTTTGCATTGATTTATTTATACCCTGCTTCTACCACTTACGAATTTCTTACATATGTATTAAAAATAAATTCTAAATACTAGAGAAACAGAAGAACTAAAATTAAGATAGATATAAAGAGGTCATGCTGTAGTCCTGCTTTTACTATATGTATTTTTAAAGGCCAGCAGGCTCATCACTAAATGTTAATAATAATAATAATGCATATTATTATTAAATTTTTGAGGAAACTCCGTAGTGGGTGCATCATTCTACATTCCCATCAACAGGGTATAAGGGTCTTAATTTTTCCACATCCTCATTGACACTTATCTTTAAAAAAAAAAAAAATAGCTATACTAACTGATGTGAAGTGCTGCGTCATTGTGGTTTTTATTGCATTTCCCTAACAATTAGTGTTATTAAGCATGTTTTTGTATAAATGTTCATAGAAATTTGCATACATTTTTATAGAAATGTAAATTTAAGTCCTTTTCTCATTTTTAATCAGTTTTTTTTCCAAATAGTTTTCCCATTACTTGAGATGTCTTTTCATTCTTTGATTATATTCTTGGCTGCACAGAAGCTTTTTAATATGATATAGTCCCACTTACCTATTTTTGGTTTTGTTGTCTGTGCCATTGGTGTCAAATTTAAGAAATCATTGCCAAGACTAATGTCAAGAAGTTTTCCTCTATGTTTTCTTTGAGGAGTTTTACAATTTCAGATCTTACATTTGTCCTTAATCCATTTTGAGTTTACGGGGTAATACTGGGGTCTGATTTCATTCTTTTGTGTATGGATATCCAGTTTCCCAGCATCATTTGTTGAAGAGACTGTCGTTTTCCCATATGTGTTCTCAGCACCCTTGTTTATTGGTTGAAAGTATATAGATGCATTTATTTCTGATGTCTTTATTTTGCTCAATTGGTTTATATTTGTGAGGTTTTTTTTTTTTTTTTTTTTTTTTTTTTTGGCCAGTATCATACTGTTTTAATTACTATAGCATTATAATATATTTTAAAATTAGGAAGCATTATGCTTCCGGTTTTATTCTTCTTTCCCAAGGTTACTTTGCCTACTTGGGGTCTTTTGTGGTTCCATATGAATTTTAGGATTATCTTCTCTATTTCTGTGAAAAATATTATTGGGATTTTGGTAGAGATTGTGCTTAATCAATAGATCACTTTGGGTAGTATTTTTTCTTTTTTATTTCTAACTTTTTAGTTTAATTTTATGTTTTGTTCTTTTATGGTGGAGTAGTTAGAGTTTCTATGCACAAGATCATATCATCCACAGACAGAAGTACTGTTACTTCTTTCTTTCCAATATGGGTGCCTTTTATCTCTTTTTACTGCGTGAAGATCTGGCTAAGACTTCAAGTACTAAGTTGAATAGGAATGGTAAGAGTGGGCATCCTTGTCTTGTTGCTGATTTCATAGGAACAGCTTTCATTTTTTCACAATTTAGAATGACATTAGCTGTGGGCTTCTCTTATATAGCCTTTATTATGTTGCATACACTCCTTACATACCAAATTTGTTGAGGATTTTTTAATCATGCAAGGTTGTTAAATTTTATTAAATACTTTTTCTGTATCTATTGAGATGATCATATAATTTTTATCCCTCATTTTTTAAATGTGGCACATCATATTGATTGGTTTGTATGTTGAACTATCCTTGCATCCTTGGGGTTAACGAAACTTGATTATGATGTGTAATCCCTTTATTGTGCCTCATTTTTTTAATGTGGTGCATTCATATTTTTAACCCACCACAGTTAGGTTTTTCCTTTACTGTTATAACAACACAATGTTTGCCAAATCAACAAACGTTCTTCACTTTGGTAGGCCAAATGTTTAATTGTCAGTCTTTTATTATTTTATATCAGCTGAATTCGACACAGTTTCTCTCTTTCTTTTTCTTTAAACACTTTAGCACATCTTTGTTTGTTCATCTTGTACATCACTGGTTGCTGTTTGTCTTTCTTATTTATGGTTTCCTTCTAATCTCTGTATCTTGTTTACTTTGCAGTACTCCAGAATTCAACACTTGAACCTCTTCTCTTTTCTATTTACACTAAGTCTTCTTTACTTACATGACTTTAAATATTATCTATATTCTTATGACTTCCAAATTTACATATCTACCCCTAATATTACTCCTAATCTATAAGGTTGTATATAAAATGTCTAGTTGCCATTTCCAATTGGGTATCTAAACACATCTAAGACTTTGCATTTAAAAGTAAACTTTTAATTTCCTTGTCTTATGTTGCAATTCTACAAACCATATCCATCTCAGTAAATAGAACTTCAATATTCTAATTGCCTGAGACCAAAAATATGAAATTTTATTTGACTGTTATCATTCTTTCACATTATCTACTAGTAAATACTGTAGACTCTACTTTCAAAATATTTCAAATCAAAATGATTACCAGTACCACTATAATCCTGACCTGAACTGTGTTCATTCCATATCTGGATTATTGCAATGCCTTCCTAACCAACCTGACTCTCTTCCCTTGACCTGCTATAGTACAGCATATTCAATCAATCTGATTTAAATCTCATTATATCACACCTCTGTCCCAAAGTCTTTAGTAGCATTCATCTCCCTCGGAAAAAAATAAAATGTCTTACAAGACTCTATCAGTCGTTTTCCCAGTGGCAAGAGATGGCCCATTCAAACTGGATAAATAAATCTATTTCCAAAGGTATAGTTAGTGTTTATTGATAAAAACAGTAGATAGTGCAACATTCTAAGTTTTGTAGGTCACATCTGTGGGAGGAGCAGAGTCTGAGGCTGGGTTTAACATACAGGATATTTATTAAAGCGTGCTGTCAAAATGAGGTCCGACACTTGTGGGAAAAATAAAAATAAAAAATGAAGAAAGCAACATTGGATAAAGGTAGAAGTTTAACTCAATGAAGACTCAGGACAACCCCAGATAATGATGTGAAGAACACAGGAGCTATAATGGCCCTTCAGAGTTGTACTAAGTTATATCACTACAGCAGTGGGGGGTAACACATTCTTCGTTGAAGAAAAGTCTGAGTGAAGCATTGCACTGTACAGTACAAAAGTGTAGATGCTTTACCAACACTAGGCCTGAAAGAGCAAGGAAAAGAAAGAATTATTGGTGCTCAGAATGGGTAGCTGTTTAGAGAGGTCCACTTCATAGGAGTTGGGTCTTGGGTAAAAGGCTGCAGTCATTCTAAGCCAAACACTGGAATTGAGCCAGGAAAAGAAATACATGTACCTTCCTTTCTTTCTAGCTTCTAACTGCCAGCAGGTGCCCCCCCCCCGACCCCACTTCTTGTCAAACCAGAAATCAATGAAACCTGTTAATGTAGCACACATAGACTTGACCCCTGGTTGCTAAGGCAGGGTGGACAAGGGTTGTGAGTGAATTTGCAGGGTCAAAATGAAAGTATTCGGCAAAACGTGATTACTTAATTTTACCCCAGTGTGCACTCTGATCTTATTTCCTACCATTTGGGTGGGCTTCAATAAACGTTAATAAGCCAGCCTTTTCACATAAGGAATCCCCACATATCAGTACTCGAGAGTCTTTTCCTTGGAAGTATACTCAGTTCTCAAAGATAAAAATCCTCTAGTCTCCTGTTTGGGGGATACAGTACTTGCTGCTGGTTTTGGGGGAGTGTGGAGAAAATGTGGCCGGTAATGTTTCCACTATATTCCTCTACTCACATGATTCCGGCACAATTACCTACAGATTAGAACTATAGCTTCTTGCCTGAATTAGTGGGTACTATGGTAACAGAGTCCATTGCCTTCATAAGATGGTAAATTGGGGATCTAACTGCCCCAAATAGAGAGTCCTTATCAGTCTATCAGATTTTAGCCCCTAATTTCCTGGCGCCACTAAGCTAAGAGCCTTTCAGGAGTTTTATGAGGTAAATTGAATAGCTGCTTCTTAGATTTCCTCACTGTAGTTACTGTAATATTTTTTTTTATTTTTGTTTTGCTTGGTTAAATAGAAATAGCTCTCCAAAAATCACTTTGCGCCTTCCAAACTTATTAAAATTTCTTTTTGTAATATCTTCTTTGTTATCATGGATATACAGTCCTGTGTTCCTTATATGTTAGTGCAATACTGGGAGACAGAGGTATTTAAAAATGTGTGTGGTCTGTCAGCCATGCTTTACCGAAACCCTGTAAATTCATTAAACAAACAAGCAAATAAA
>RJWJ010022223.1:0-27054 GCA_004363605.1 Indri indri | reverse complement strand
AGACAGAGTCTCACTGTGTTGCCCGGGCTAGAGTGCCGTAGTGCCATCCTAGCTCACAGCAACGTCAAACTTCTGGGCTCAAGCGATCCATCTGCCTCAGCCTCCTGAGTAGCTGGGACTACAGGCATGTGCCACCATGCCCGGCTAATTTTTTATATATATTTTTAGTTGTCCGATTAATTTCTTTCTACTTTTAGTACAGACGGGGTCTCACTCTTGCTCAGGCTGGTCTCGAACTCCTGAGCTCAAACAATCTGCCAGCCTCGGCCTCCCAGAGTGCTAGGATCACAGGCATGAGCCACCTCGTCCAGCCCAGAAATCCGCATTTTTAATACAAGCATTTAGGTGATTGTGATTAAGGGAATATGTACACCATTCTCACATCAGTTTGGTTGTGAGGTCCTTAAAGACAAGAGCTCTTGCTTGTACATTTCTATTTGCCCAGCACAAGCCACAAGGCTGGGCCCAGGGTACACAGACATGTGGTGAGAGTGGGTTGAATGAACACCTCTGTCTGCCATTCTCTCATGCACTTGGAGGTCATTATTTGAAGACAGGCGAAAAAGAGGTCAAATGTGCAGAGGATACCAAAGTCTTGCCTGACCTTCTGGGGTCCAGCTGCCTGGACTACTGTTGTGAAGGATACTTAAAAATCCAAGAAGACTTCCCTTATTTGCTCATTGCCTTTGAGCAGACTCTATTCCTGAAGAATAATTAAGGTGTTACTTCTACAGTATGTGGAGGTTTTCCTTTCATCCCCGTGAAGCTCAACACAAACTGTTGTCACTAGGAGATCAAGGACCCTGAGGAAAACTGTCTCTGCCACGCCACCTGCCCAGCACGAGACTCTCCCCTCTTCTTTCCTGTTTTCTAGGTCTTCTGCTACCCTTCGTGTCTTCCCATCATTGACAATGGACTTCGCTTATTTTTGCCAGTCCATATCAATTACAATGCACATGTCTCATATTAATAATAAGTAGCCCATTGTTCCAGTCTACTTAAGACTTTTGCATTCCTCTAAGACTAGAATTCTCAGTAGTGCTCTCCCTGAGTGTATGTCATCTGTAAGATTCTACAGGCATCCCAATGTATCCCAAGGGGCACCACTAGTGATCTATGGCCAGTTAGATGTTCATGCGTTTGTCGGCACCCTCAGAGAATGAGCTCAACCAAATAAAATAACATCCTACACTCATAAAGGATTTTGTAAAATCCTTTTCTGAATTCCCGATCTCCCATATTTATGGCATTTTCCTGGTCTTGCAGTCTGGCAACTGCATCAAGAAAGGAAATGTGGTTGTTGAGAGCACTGAGGGATGATAGTGGTGTGGTGACCTCATTCTGGTTCCTTTTTCACTAAGTGCTCATGAGGCTTCATTTCACTTATCCACTGTCAAATTCTCTGACAAATTATGTAAGCCTACTGGTGCATGGTTGAAGAGTCTACCTTTTCTCTTTTCTTATAAACCTAGATACTACTTGGCTATCTTCATTACTCTGAAAGTTATCTTATTACCCTCTAGTGATGTTTCCCTTACTAACTCCCCAAATAAACAGTGGCATCTGGGATGGAATAGATGTGAGCAAACCAGTGCTTTGCTATGCTATCTAACAGCTTTTCAAATTTCATTATGAACTTTCAATTGCGAGCCGGGAGGCCTACAGGTCGCTTGGTGGCTGGGCATGTGAGAATAGGCAACCACATTTAGGCAACAACATTTTCCCCTCTTGGTTTGGTAGCCACATCAGCTACTCTGGAAGCTATTCCTAGAGCAAGGGGGCAATAATATTTCCATGATAGAGCCCAGGGAAACATATATTGATTTAGAAAGTGGGTGGAGAGCTTTGCCTATGCATTTGTGACATGTTAAGAAATATATTTCTATGTAAGCATTCATCCTTATTTGCATGATGATAATAAACGTCCATCACTAATTTCTAAGTAATGCAGAGAATGACATTGCAGAATGGAAAGAAGGAGGTGGACATTTGGAAAGATTAGATGTGATGGAAGTGGGTATTTGGAATTAAGAGTGAACATTCATTACAGAAAATAATTTAAGTCAAAAGAGCTAGTTGCCTACAATTCGCATCGTACGATTCTATTAGTGCAAAAAAATGTATTTTCTAGTGACTACATACTGCAAGTTTTCATGCGCATGCTTAAGACATTTCTAGAAGGACAAGGAAGAAAATGATAATTATAGTTACCTTTGGTAAGATGAACTGAGTGTGAAAAAGTGCCTAATACAAACTTTAAATTATGCCTAATACAAACTAGTACTCTTTGAAGTTTTTACCTTAAAAATATCTATTGCCACATATTTACTTTCACTGCACAAGCTAAAAAACAAATGATGCTTGTTGCACTTAGGAAAACTAAAACCCTGAAGGATTTCCCCTGAGAAGCTGCATTCTGGGTGCTCACTTTTCACTGTGGAGGTTCAGAAGTCCAGAGGTGTTCTTGTGTTTCTCAAACCCTACTGTTCTGGAAGGAGGCCTGGGACACTATAAGATCAGTCTTTCCATTGCTGATTTCCAAATCCACAAAGTTCAACTGAGTTCATTTTCTGCATGGAATTAGCTCCCTTGAGTCCAACCACACAGTCTGGACAGGGGCAGTGCTTGGTTTTCACAATAATCAGTTACTTCTTCCTTTCCTGTCTTGGAGGGAATTGGAAAGTGTGTATTTAACCATCGAATTTTGTTTGAGACTCAAGCGGGGCTGCTGATGGAGCACACAGAAGGTTAATTCAGTGGTCAGTATCCCTCCTTCCCATCCATCTTCCGGTCGAGAATCTTGATCAGAAAAAAGATATGGGGAACTCTCCGGGCAATAGACCCTAAAATTCGTGTGCAGAGTAGCTACCAGAAAAGTATATTAAATGCTCATTCTCAGGGGCCACCTCCAGAAGCCAGGATTCAACAAGTCTGGGGAAGGGCCCAGGCATCTGCCTTTTTAACAAGCTCCCGGGTGATCTGGATGCAAGAGAATCAAGGAAGCACATACAGAGAAAACCTGTCATAAGGACTATGGAGAGGTAGAACACTACAGTGTGAGGGCAGGCTGGTGTTTTACAAAACTGGGAGAAACAGGAAAAACTGGAAGATGATAATAATAATAATTATTATTATTGATAATAATTATTATTGATGATAATAATAAAAATAATAATAATAAAGACAAACACTCGGCACTTACTGCATGGAAAACACCATTCCAAGTGCTTGGCACACGCTTACTGATTTAACCCCCAGTCCCCGCCGTGGCCTCTCTTCCCCTCTAGGTATGAGGAAACTCAGATACAGAGAGTTTAAAAACTTGCCCAAGGTCATCCAGCTATAAAGCGAGAAATCTAGAGTATAAGCCCAGATGGTCGGCTCTGGAATGCATGGTCTTAACCACCACCATACTCTGGGCCAGGGGTTGGCAAGCTACAACCCACAGACCAAATCCGGCCTGCTTCTTGTTTTTGTTAGGCTGTGTGAGCTAAGAATTTTTTTTTTTTTTTTTACATTTTAAATGTAAAATGTAAAAAGGATCATTGGCCATTTAGTGAGAACAGTTGTTGGAAGAGTTAAAGACATTACCTCTTGGTCCATGAAGCCTAAAACAGGTTGAGTAGTTGAGTATCCCTAATTCGAAAATCCTAAATCCTCTAAAATCAAACTTTCTGAGCGGTGACATGATGCTCAAAGAAATGTGTATGGGAGAATTTTGGATTAGGGATACTAAACCAGTAAGTCTAATGTAAATATTCTAAAATTGGGAAAAAAAATCTGAAATCCGAAACACTTCCAGTCCCAAGCATTTCTGATAAGGGATACTCTCCCTGTGTCTGGTCCTTTACAGAAACAGTTTGCAGGTTCTGATGGAATGGAGAATAAAGTCAAGGATCCTGTTTCTCTAAGAAATATCATGGCTTGAATTCTAAATCGTTTCACTGGGGGCGGGGGTGGGGCTGTGCAGAAGGTCACGAACCCGAAAGCCAGTTCACCCACATCCCTGTCTCCCGGGCAACCCCATCTTGTAACTAAAGCTGCAACTGTGGTGCTGGGAGCCTTGGATGACTTAATACTTTTTATTTGGGACCGCCTTAACTAATAATATACCTTGGCCCTGTAAATCAAATTTCCTGAATATGGCAGCATGCAACTGGGGCATGACGAAGAATTCCTCACATGAGGAAAATAGGCACGACAATGTTCTGGACCCTCGTTTCAGCCATAGTTATTCTGCTGATGTTACTGTAACGATGCCATCAGTTCTATTTCTTGTAAGAGTAATGGCAACACTGAAGTAACTGAGGCTCAAAGATCAAGTAACTTCCCCAAGGTCACATAGCTACTCAGGTGAGTAAACCCCAGGCAGTCGAGTTACAGGACCCGTGTGCTTAACCACCACCGCCAACACGCACAGCCTTCCTGAGAGCTAGTTAGCATTCCTTTCTCCATTTCACAAATAAAGAAACTGGCCACCTTCAGAACATTTGAAACAATTGAACAAGGTCATTCACCTCTTCAGCCTATGTGAGTGAAGTTTTGACAGAGTCAAGATTCTAGGCATGTTCCAATATTTCACTGGATCATAAAATGACCCTCCAGGGGCAGCCCTGGTCTAGTGGCCAAGCCCTAGTTCCAACATCTGAGACGTGCTACATGCCCATGAGAAGGACCACAGAGCATCATAAAGGGCTCGTTCAGGTGCTATTCTTAACAAAGGAGATTTGGATAGCCTCTTTGCCCCGACTTTCCACAGCACAGAGCAGGCATTAAAGGATACTGCAATTCCACTGCTCACCGGCCATGTGACCCTGCATGAGGGATTTAACGTGCCTGCCTCTCAATTTCCTCATCTGTAAAATGGTAATGGTAATAACACCTATTTTACAGACTTAGTGAAAATACCTAATGAGATAATTTACATAAAGCATTTGGCAATTTGTAGCATATAGTATGTGCTCAAAAAAATTGCAGCTATTACTATAATTAGACAGAAGGACCTGAGGCTATTATTAGATCAGATGGCATGAAGAAACAATAAAATGAAACTTAATGAGTGTATATGATATGCCAGGCACTGCATTAAGCTTTTAGATCATTATCCTTTTTTAATTCTTACAATTATCTCTAATTATCCCCATTCTATAGATGAGGAAAAAAGAGCCATCTCAGAGAGGTAAAGTTATTTGCTCTAGGTCACACAGAGAGGTTTGGATCTGAGCCTAAGTCTCTTTAATTCCAAAGTTTACATTCTTACCCACAATGCCATGCTAATTCTCCCAAATTTCTGCCTTTTTTTAAGAGTCTAAAAATATAGAGCAGAGGCTCCTAAAACAAGTTCTAATCTAAGGGCAGGTCATGACATTTATGCTAAATTTTATTAGAGTTTTATATGAAGAAGAAGCTGTATTCAGTGAAAGCCTACATTTTTAAAAATGAACTTGAATAATAACATAATAAATGAAATTAAAAAAATCATGTCTACTACTGTCAAGCCCAAGATGGATTATGATGTGTTAGACGAGTACAAACGATTCTGTAGTCTCGATCCAGGAAAAGATTTGGAGGCAATTTTGCCTCTTAAGAAAGTATTGTACGACACTCACTTACGGAGGATTTATTAGAAATGAAATGGAAACTCTCTCAAGATTTTATTAAGAGATATAGTCTTCCTGCATAACTTCTTTCCCTCCTGGACATTTATGAATGTTTGGCTGGAAGGGTGGTCTGGGAGCTGGGTTTTGATATATGTGGTTCCTACAAGGAGGTGCCAAGGGAGACATTTTTCCGTCAAAAGCCATATGCATGCAGGATCCTGGAAAGTCTTCCAGCAACTGTGAGTACTGGCAATAAAGATGAGCTAGCAAAAGAAAAAAAAAAAAAAAAAACAACAAAACAGGCCAGCCAGTACCAGTCACTGCAGATGCTGGAGGAATAAGTGTCCAAATATATAAATGCCTTCAGAACTTGGTGTAGAAAACAATAAGGGTTGAATATATCTCGCTACCAGATCTGGAGTTTTCCAGGACATGGCCATAGCAAGACGATAGCCAGCAAAGTGCTTTGTTAATTCAATCTCCAAGAACACTGTTGAAACCCACAAGAGAGGGGAAATGAGAAAGGCATATGGCCTCGTGGCTATGGGCCCCACTCACACACCGGGCCCTCTCCTATGCCCCATGTCCAGACTGAGCCTCCTACAA
Source organism: Indri indri (assembly GCA_004363605.1). Taxonomy (NCBI): domain Eukaryota; kingdom Metazoa; phylum Chordata; class Mammalia; order Primates; family Indriidae; genus Indri; species Indri indri. The sequence goes on along the minus strand of RJWJ010022223.1, from coordinate 20,848 downwards.
TACCACACGCAGGATGACCTCAGGGTGTGACCAGGGCAGACTTGCAGCCCTCAGTGTGTCCTCACGGTGTATGTGGCTGGACACTAATCTTGATGACATGCCTTAATGCAAGAACAGGAATTTGGAATGGAACATATTAGCAAACACACACACACTGCCGCCACCACCGCCAACAACAACAATAACAATAGAGAAAAACATGACTTTTGGATTTCCTTCCCTTTTCTTTCTCTCCAAATGAATCTTGAACTACACTCCCCTTTACTTTCCGAACTCAGAACCCATTGATCATTTTCAGTTCCTTGATGTTCCTGTTTGCCAAAGGACTTTGGCACAAAATGTTGACACTGTTGAGAAAACATTTTGATTGGCTTTTCCCCATGCTTACTCAAATTCTATTTATCCTTCATGCATTAGTTTAAACGGCACCTTTTCAGGAAATCCTCTGTGGCCCCTGCCTCATTCCTCCCGGATTAGACCACACTCCCTGTTATCCACACTCGCGGCTTTGTGTCCCTAGCTTTTATATCACTTGTTACAGATGTGCTTTGTATTTATATGTGTGACGATCACTTGATTAGTATCTGTCTCCTCTAAAGGACCAGTAACTTCCAAAGAAAATAACTGTATCTGTTCTCCTTCACCATTTTATTTTTAGAGCCGTCGCCAGTATCTGACACAGAGTAAACGCCTAATAAATATCTGTTAACTAACTGGCTGAATAATAGTGAAAATTAGAACACAGAAGCTGCCACGTTTGAGGGGCCTAACAGCTTCCAGGCTCTGTGCTAAGCACTGTATCTAACCCTCACGCAAATCAACACGGTAGGTTTTACTACCGTCCGTTTACAGATGAAAGAGTCAAATTTGAAATGAGCTCTGCAAATTGGCTATATTCACAATTAGGTAGTGGCGGGCCTGCAATTCTAACCCAGGTCAGCTTGACGCTGCAGGTTAGCCTTGTTCTAGTGACCTGCTGCTTCACCTTTAATGTGCTACTTCTTACCTGACACACCATTCGATTCCCTGCCTGTTGAAAGGATGGCGAAGAGGACATGGTGAGTCACACCATGTCACCAAAACCTAATTTCTGGCTGCCCGGGCTCACATCCACACGGACCTTTTGTGTTTCCCAGCAGAGGACAAGAGACAGACATGTGGCCTTGAGGCCACAAGCTCCCCAGCCCTCTGAAACCCTCTGCATCTTAAATCCCAGAGGGTGTACGTCCTGCAGAGCTCTCCACTGCAGCCACTGGCTCTTCGTCCAATCTCTGCCTCCCCATCACCACTGTGATGTTCCCTTTGCCCCACTTGGTTGTGATGCTCACTCTGCTCTGAACTGGCCCTGCATTGACGTAGACTTGATTACATTGCACTCCCTTAACTTAGCGGGGCAGCAGGCAGCCGCCATCAGCTCTTCTACCTTTTTCCCTAGCTCCGCAGCATGTCCGGGGCTCAAGAAGTCTCGCCTCCCTCTCATCCATTAGTAGCAAATTTCTGACAATGGCAGGAAACCCTCTAGTGGCTAAAGGTGCCAAACCATCTTTCTAGATCGGAGGATCTTAAACCAGAGCATGCATCAGCATCGCCTGGAAGTTTCGTTAAAACACACTGGCTGGACCTCTCCCCAGAGGGTTAGATTCAATAGGTCAGGGGTTTATGTTTCTAACAAGGTCACCGGTGGTGCCAATGCTGCTTGTCTGGAAATGGGAACTTGAGAACCAATGAACTGATGGTTCTCCACCTTGGCCCTACCTTACAGAAACACTTGGGGAGCTTTAAAAAATCCTGTTGCCCACAACACACACCAAACAAACTAAGTTAGTATCATGGGGGTGGGGCCCAGGCATTTGCAAAGCTTCCTAGGTGACTTCAATGAGCAGCTGAACTTGAAAACCATTGTGTTACATAGAGGTGTGTGAGTGTGTGTGTGTGTGTGTGTGTGCTTCTCCCTCAAGAGTAAGTGAGAATAGGCAGGCCAGAACAAAGGCTTTTGAACATAAGGCTCATCAGAAGACACTATCAAGAGTCTGCCTCTCCCAGTATCTTGTGTTGGCTTTGTGCTTAGGCTGGCCTTTCCTTCAAGGCAATAGAGATAGGCCCAAGAAAGCCAACTGAAATATAAACTCTCTTTCCTAATAGTTCTAGCAACATCCCCAGGATTCATTTTAGATATGGTAGCTAGAGAAGAGCTCTCAGAGGAGGAGAACATTTATTTGGGTCATGAACAAGGAGAGCCAGCCCTGAGACAGGCTGTACGGAGAGAATTCCATGCTGAGAGTACAGCCAATGCAAAGGGTCTGGGCTGGAAGAGGCCAGTGTGGCTTGTTCAGGGTCATGAGGCCGTAAATGTAGAGCCAAGATTTGAACCCAGACAAGCTCATTCTAATTCCAACATACCAAGTTGTATTCTCCAATCTGTTAATCCCAAGAGAAGAGGAACTGTGGCTGTGACCAAGGGTCGCTTCTCTTGGCACTGAAGCTGCAACAATTTAGGCAAGGGGAGAAAAGAGAGCCACTTGAACTTTCCTATCTCTTGTGACCATCGGTTGAATCCTGTTCTCAGGGTGGTGTCTATTTTTTTTTCTCTTTACCCTTTTCTCCCTTTCCAGAATCCAGAATTGGGTCTTCTTTTTATTTCCATAACCAAGAAAAAAAGCTAATTCTAGTCCAAATTTTGCTTTTGATTATAACTTACCTAGAAAGAGTACAAAGAAAGGCTTGGGAATCTGACTTCCCTGTTGGGGTGCTGGTACGAGATTACAATCCTTGGCATGGTCTTTGCAGACCTGCATACAGCGTGGTGGGTTTGGAGACATTGCCTCTTGGGAAGTAGGTTTCCATGGATATCTGAGCTCCCATGGCCCGATGCCTCTGTAGCCAAGAACTTACACCCAAGAGTTTAAAATTTCCTACCATCTAAAATGGTTTTCCCAGAATAGGTTAAGACCGTGGTGGGAGTATAATTTGATACAGTCTTTTAGCATGGCGTTTCAACGATATCTATTAAAATTAATAATGTGCTTACCCTCTAACTCAGAATCTCTACATTTTATTCCCTTAAAAAATGTGTCCAAAGGCATGTACAAAAATTTTCATCACAGAGCTGTTTATAAAAATGGAAAATGAAGGAAAAAGGAAATTTGCATGATTATGGAAATGGTAAAATAAATTATGACATGCCCATTCTATGGATAAGTATGCCACAGGGCTACAAGAATTGCTTTTAACATCTCAAAGCAAATTGCGTGAGAATGCTTTGTGTCTTTATTATTTATGTAAAAATGTTAAGACATCAAACAAAATTCTATATTTCTACATATATTATTTATGTATATAAATACATAGAAAATGGTATGAGAGGGTACATACCAAATTGATGAGTTACTCTAAATCTTGAGAAAGAACCATACTGACTGGTAAAAGGAGGTGGCAAAGATGTCAAAGGTGTTTGATTTTGGACTCTGAAAATCTTCACACATTTGAATTGTTATAAAATAACATAATCATTTGTTAGTTGAGTAATAATATATATTTTTAAGGCTGGCAAATCATGCTCGATATGGGGAAAGGGTTTAGGGTGTATAAGGTAGCAACCTCAATGTTCCTAGGAAGTCGAGACTAACATTTCTCTCTGGGAAATAGTTCCCCTGGCTAGGAAGTCTGGTCTTAGGATGGGGCCTTTCGGGGCTATTTAAAGTGAAATCAGAGGACATGGCCCCTCATGATTAAAGAAAGGAGAGAACAGTCTGTGATGCAGAGGTTGAAAAGCCTTGTTAAATAGCCATCCAATGTTCCATGCTGCACCTTGTTCTGGAATGCTGCTTTGAGAAGCATTTCCCTGAAACGTGGTTCTGAACCTTCACCCCCAAGACCCAGCCTCCCACATGCCTGCTTACTATCAGAGAGGCAGTGATTTCCGGACCTTTCAGCGTCTTCCCTCCCAGCTATTTGTTCCAGGTTTGAAACTCACTAGGTGAGTTAGGAACCCATCATAGACTCTGCAGGCCTCGTGGCATGGAGAATCCCTGATTTACACTATTCCATAGATTTCTGCTGCATGGGAGGCAGCTGCCTACTCTGGAAGGATTTCTTACGGATGCATATAGAGAAATAACAGATTGCCACATTAACTCTCTAGCTGGAAGATAGGGAAGATGGAAGCCAATTTAACCATATGCTAAAGGAGAGAGGTACCTTTAGTTCCCATTTATGGGGAGAATTTAAGATGCAGTGGCTTTTGATCTTTCCAGTGATTGAAAGATGATGTTTCCCTTGATAAAGTCCTCACAAGAGGGCTAGCGAAGTGTTCTTGGAAAAGAAGCACAATTTTCCAATTGCAAGTTTTAATTGTTTCAAATAAAAATATACAGCAGATGTATTTTGAGTAAAATAAAAAGCTATTGATATAACTATTTTGTATGCAATGAATACTTGCCCAAGATTTGTCATTCCTTGACCTTTTTATACAAACAAGATTTTCATGGTCCACACCATCTGCTTTGTTTCAAACAGCCATATTATGGTATCACTGACATACCATCACGTTGGCTTGTTTTAAGTGCATAATTCAATAATTTTTAGTAGTTTCCTTTCTATTTATCCACCAACTCCCACACTATCCCAGTCCTCCAGGCCACGTGCACTCTCTATTCTTTGCACAGTGAACTACTTTGGGATCTTCACTCCTTTCATTGCTGGGACAAGCACTTTCCACGCCATTAGCAACCCCAAATTTATATTCCACCATCTCAGCTTCTGCAGCAGAAAGTAACTATTTCCCCTGATAGCTGAGGTGTCTGAAACAGTACAGACTTAGAAATATTTAGTTTCCTTTGCTTTCCCTGGGGGTTGGGGACAGGAATCCTACAGATACTTCAGTAACAAAGTCGTGCCCATGAGATGACATCACTCTCTCTTGTTGTTTTCGCTGCCTTTATTGTACTGTTTCCCCTAAGCTATCCTTTGCATGACTCCATCTTTCATCCCTGAATTGGCTCAGGGCTTTAAAGTTGGCACAGTATTTTTGAGATAGGGAACTGGAAGGCCCTGCTCAACACAGAGTCATAAGACACGAACCAAAGTGTCTGAAAAAACAGGAGAAGATTGCCAAAACCAGCGAGAAGCCAGATAGCCACGAAAAATGACCTCAGGTTACAGTCACTGCTCATTATACCCTGCTTATAATGTATTAGCATACTAAAAGAAACTCCCACCAGCATCATGACAGTTTACAAATGCCATAGCAACTCCCAGAAGTTACCCCGTACTGTTTACAAAAGAGAGGGACCCTCTGTTCCAAGAACTCCCAACCCCTTTCCCCAAAATCTTATAAATAATCCTCCCTCTGCTTAACATAAAATTAAATAGAAGACATAAAATAAGACCCCAGAAACTTACAAAGGGATCCTGCCTGGGGCCCTGAGAGACAGCTGCTCTTCTGCCTATCCTTCCGCTTCTGTATTACTTCAGTCAACTTGCTTTTGCTTCACTCTGTTGACTCGCTCTTGAATTCTTTCCTGAGTGAAGCCAATAACCCACCTGGCCTTCAGACTGGACCCCAGTTTTGGAGTTCACTTTCCTGTATCATTTTCATCTCCATAATCTAATTAGAAACTCAAAACAAATCTATAAACATGTATTATAATATTAATAAAAGCAAAGATATAAAGTAAAAATGGCGACTCTGGTCAAAGGTAGTATATGTAACCTAAACATTTGTACCTCCATAATATTCTGAAATAAAAAATATTAAAAAAACAAACAAAACAAACAACAAATAAATTTTTAAAAATTACAAAACAAAGAGAACTTTGCCCAAGATTTCTTAGCTAGTGAATAGTGAATTGAAACCTGAATCTAGATCTTAAGATTTTTTTCCATTGCCATGAGCCTTCAAGACTTAAGGAGAAGAAGGAAGACTGTAGAGTCAATTCAGCATAAAGGCATTCAAAGAGTAATTTTTGTGGGTGAGGTTAGATCTTTGTGTGATATTATCAGATTATGAATGCCGATAAGAAAGGGAACACAATACAAAATGTCAATATCCAAAATTGGTAAACAGGTAATCCAGATAAAATTACTTTGGGATGAGTTTAGAAAAATGTAGCTTAGACACATGAATAAACCAGGCCTCCATGGGCTTGGATTAGGGGCCATTTTTGTAAGGTAAGAGCTCATTAGGGTTAAAAAGCCAAGGCCTCCTTGTGGTTGGCTAATGGTTCCTATGGAAGAATAGAAAAATATCTTCCAGCAAATTTTAGTGAATTAATGATGACATCTCTTTTCTAAACTTCGCTTTGAAATATTTTAAATGCACAGGCAGTTTAAAGGCTTAACAAAATAGATTAGTTGGAATTAGTCTGGGGATGGCTTTGTATGAGTGCTTCTTTTTTCTTCGGCAGCCAAAAGACATCATTGAAAAGTCAGGGGACTGTAGCATGCATCTGGAATGTTCCATGTGTCTCCAGTACCGATTGTTTGGCTTAATACAGGAACTCAGGGCACTAACTTCTGGGCTTCAATGTGTGGAAGACTTTATAGAAATTCACAATGTAATATCATTGACATCTCAAAACATCATAGGTAATTCACAAAGAAATGAATTAGCCTTTATAGTTAATTCACTGCTGTATATAATTTCCATGGAAAGCAACTTAAGTCTTTGCCCAGTGACATATATCAATCTGTGCAGGTAATAAAAAGCCTTAACATTTAGCTCATTAACCTGAATAATGTTAAGTTTCCACGCAATGTGGTAGTATGACACTTCCTCTTTCTTGCTCCGTTTCCTCTAACGAAGTCGCCCCACATACACACACTGGTGACTTTTAGAATATGGAGAAACCCACCTAAAACTATTTCCCGTTGCGCAGATATTGACAACTTACCATTTTGAATGATGAAGAAATGAGCATTCCCACTCTTCCCAGGCTGTTCGATTATGTATCTCCTACCTCCCACCTCCAAACCTCTGTTGGTTGTACCCTCTTTGTATGCTTTCTGGATCCACTACATTATTTTTTATGTTCTGTAACCACAGTTCAGTTTTCTGTGCAATGCTTGTGTTTTCATTCTAAAAGTCAGAAAACTACTACCAATATTTACATTATTATTATGATACTGCTGAGACAACTGTTGTGACCCCTAAGATTCCAATGTCACCACCCTGGTGGCACTCCAGAAGAAATCCTCTTTTGTTAATATAACCCTAATAGCTCAAACCCATGCCATATTTAATTTTGATTCATATTGATAGTTATAAAATATATTACTCTTCTTGGAAATTCTGATTATCTATTCTTTCTTCCTTCTTTCTTTTCTGCCACAATCTCCCTCTTTTCTTTCCTTCCTTTCTTCCTTCTTTCTTTTCTTTCTCTTGCTTCCCTCCCTCCTTCCTTCCTTAGTGCTTTATTGTAGATCCATAGGCTTTTATCACTTGCACTGACTCTTCTGTCAAAGGCCCCTTTCTAGAGCCCACTATCCTGCTACTCAATTCTAGCCAGACTGCTCCCTAGGCACACAACATGTCAGCTATTGTGGGTCTTCCAGACACTCCTCTCCCGGGTCGGAGCTTCCCTTTAATAGACTCCATAACATCTTCTCTTCTAGTTTGTAACTTCATTTTTCAGCCATATAGTCTCAAGGAGCTATTGGGTAAGGGGAGCATTCCTTAGCTTTAAATTTCCTGGAGAGGAAGTAAATTTCCATGACATGCGGTAGGACAGTGGTTCTTAAACATGATTGTACATCACAATCATCTGGAAGGCTTATGGAAACACAGCTTGCTGGAACCCCCTGTAGAGTTTCTGATTTGGTGGGTTACTGAGGCAGGGTCACAGAATTTGCATTTCTGCCAAGTTCCCCGGAGGATGCCGATATTGCTGGTTTGGGGACCACACTGGGACCACCACTGAACTGGGAAAAAAAGGGGAAATAGGAACGGGAGAAATACTGCTGGCCTGTATCTTCCTTGTTTATTCCCTTGTCCCAGTGAAGAAGGTCATACGTTTATAGCGAATAATGCAGAAGAAACACCTGTGGCTTAGCCCCCTCCGGATTTCCATTTCAAGTTGGCCCGCATTAGCTGTTGGCATTTTGGTCCTATTCCAAATATTAAGCACATCTGGGTTAGGAACTGAGCTTGCCTTTAAAGTCTAGCTAGAGGCCCTTTCTATACCCTATCAAGACAAGGCAGTGATTCTGGTGAGACTGAATGCCCTCCAAACTCCTCGGATGATTTATCCTAAAGTCTAGATTTGAAATCCATCTAGAATTTAGTAAGGGACTCAATTGGCCATAGGTTCAGTTCAGTGCTGTTTGCAATACAGATAATTTTTAAACAGATTCATTCAACTTCTTATGTCTATTTCTTAATTTACTACAAACTTCAAAGAAAGCTGAAAGTTGTAATTAATTCTTGCTATTCAAATCCCAACAGCAACTTAAAATTAACTTACAATTTCTAAGCCCTGTCACACTTAAAAATGTCTGCATTATATCCTTACAATTGATTGATAGTTGGGTTGGTGATAAAAATCTAGGGACAAGGGATACTTCCCTTGTATTTATTAGGTTTGGGGGCCTAATATTAACAGGAGTTGTAGAATTTGTGAGAGTTTCAGAATTTTCGTGGGTCTTAGGTGATCTTAGTTTTGGAGTTCCACCTCTCCTCATGCTACAAAGCACCATAATATAATAATATCATATTATATATTTACTTTATAATTTCTCATTTTTGATTTTGTAGTTTAGTATTATATTTTTGAATCTCTACGTATACATCTATGCACAACATAATGTCTCTATATATCATATAATTCTGAAATATTTTTACTTACAATACTTGGACATTAAACATGTGGGTTTTTTCCTACACTGACAACCAATTCTCCAACTCTTCAGGCACCAACTAGGTGTTCTACAATTCAAAGCAATTCTGACACTTAACTACTCAGAGTTAGCACAGACCCTTCAAGTTAAGGGTTCAGTCCCACAAGACTGCTCTCACCTCAGACACTGGTTGCAAGTCTCAGATCACCACCTGTACTTCAGAACAATTGGCTATAAACCAGTGTTCCCATACTCCTTCCTCAGGTTTGATAATTTGCTAGAATGGTTCACAAAAATCAGGGAAACACTTTACTTACGTTTACTGGTTTATTATAAAGGGTATACGGTAAGGTCTGGAAGGGTCCTGAACCCGGGAGCTTCTGTATTGTGGAGTTGGGGTGTGCCACCCTCCCACCATGTGGATACACATTCACCAACCTGGAAGCACTCTGAACACATAATATAGGGGGTTTTATTGAGTTGCCATTGTAAAGGCATAATTGATTAAATTATTGGACATTGATGATTGACTCAATCTCCAGCCTCTTCCCAGAGGTCAGGGATGGAGCCGAAAGCTCCAAACCTCTAATCATGCCTTGGTCTTTCTGGCCACCAGCCCCAATCCTGAAGCTACCTAGGGACCACCAGTCATCTCACTAATGCACAAAAGACATTCTTATCTCTCTAGAGATTCTAAGAGTTTTAGGAGTTATGTTCTAGGAACCAAAGACAAGGACTAAATATTAGAACAAATGATACTTCTATTAACCCTGTATCACCACTATATTGCCTGTGTCAGAAACTGGGGACAAAGACCAAATATATAGACAGATAGATAGATAATAGACAGATAGTATTATACCACAATCATATATATTATATATCTACAGCTTTGTGTTATATTACATATATTATAGAGATATCATATATTTCTCTATAATAAATTTTCTCTTCTACAAAACATTTTAATAGAACTTAAAAAGCTCATAGGCCCTAGACACTATGTCTTAATGTCTAAAAGATAAAATATCCCTAAGCATGCAATATTGCTAATGGGAAGTTTGACGTCAATTTAAATGCTTATTCTTTTGTAGGCAACTATTTTGCACCTTGGAAAGTTTTTGGATCTCTTCTTCATTCTTAATTCTTGAAATTTTACAGTAATATACTTATGTTTGATTATTCCTTTCCTATGACTCCAGACTCTTAATATACCCTTTCAATATGAATGCTTGTAACCTTTATATCTCTGGGAAATTCTCATCTATTATAACTTTGATATTTTCACTCCTTCTGGTTTCTTTTTTTTCTAAAGCTTTAAATATGGGGCAGAATTATATTAATAGCTGCATGACAGTCCATTAAATAGGTATGTCATCATCCTAATGTTATAAAGCTAGATTCATGTAAGTAACACCTTTGCATATGCATTCTTCTTTCAAATTATTTCCTCAGGAATAGTGTTTACTAGGTCAAAGGCTGGAAGATTTTATGCAGACGTGTTTGAGACCTCTGACATCAGAAGCCTTCTTTGAAGAGCATCTTCCAAGCAAAAGAAGCAAGTCTGAGGCTTGTGGCTGCTCCCTGCTGGTATTCAGGCCACAAAGGCATAACCCCAGAGGCTGTTCTGGAGAGGCAGACTTGCTCTGGTGGGGGCAGTTCATATGCTATACACACACCTGTGAGGCTAACCTCTCTTCTCACCTTCACTCTCGCTGTCTGTCAGGTAATGCGCCTGATTCAATGACTGATCCAGGCCCATGGGACCTCATGAGAAAGGCTTTGCCTTGTGCTTCACTGTCTGCAGGCTCGAGTGAGCAGAAGGCATTCACAAGACCTTTGTGTGTGCCAGTCCCTCCCCAGATTCCTTGATCCATGAGGAATCTGCAGACAGCTGTGCCTTTGCAGCTAGAAAAAGGCCCAATCCCCAGCTCATTCCGATGCCTGGACTTGTGGAGCCACAAAGTTGGCTTATAGCCAGTGTAGCCCTGGCTGTGGGATAGAACAGGGTGGCAATTTTTTTTGTTATAAGGAGAGAGACAAATCGTAGGGCTTATTTTGTATGCTACGGAGGATTATCCAGTGAAAAAAACAAATGGTGCTTTCCCAGTGAAGAGCTAAGGTGACATAAGGGTGTACATGGCTTATGTCAAATGCTTCCATGGCGGCCAAATCCTCCGACTGCTGCAGATCCTGTGCTGCTTGGGCCAGGTAAGCAAGCATGGGATGTGAGTAAAGATGAATACACCCCTCACTTGGCCACAGAGACATTCACCTACTAAATGGTTGCCTCCTTGTCTGATTTCGTAATAGTCTGCACTATCAGGACATAGGAATAATCTCCTAATGGTTTCCCACTCAGCTCTGCCCCAAGATTTGGGTCCCTGGAGGCATCTCTCCTGGAGGACTTTGGACAGATTTTGCATGCTTGAGAATTCCAGGTCATTTAACCATCTATTCGGCAACCATTTATTATGTCCATATCTTAGGGCAGCACAATGTAGTGGACAGAGGCTGGAGTCTGAAACCTGTTTGACTTCACTCTATTGGTTCTCAGCTGTGTGATTTTGAGCTATTGATCTAGCCTTGTTGAGCCTCAGTGTCTGCATCTGTAAAATTCCTGTGTTCTTGACTTACTATATTCATCCCACAGATAATCAAGAGAACCAGACTAAAATATCACCCAGATGATGGAACAACTGGAAATATAAAATGCATGTTATTAATATAGCAAAAGTTTTAGTGCAAAAAATGGACAACATACATGAACACATGAGAAATTTCAGGATAGAGATGGACACTATGTAAAATAATCAAATAAAAGATAGAAATTAAAAATATGTGAGCAGAGATGAAGAATATTTTTAGTGAGTCCATTAATACACTTGACACAGCCAAGGAAAGATTCAGTGAACTTGAAGGTAGATCAGAAGAAATTATAAAAATGAAATTGGACATAAATGAGAATGGACATCAAAATGGCTTTTGAACAGCTTATCCAAATTTAAACACACACACACACACACACACACACACACACACACACACAGAAACAAGAGTGAAAAATAGAAAGAACAGGTTATCCAAAAACTATGGGACAATATCTTACTAACATATATGTAATTGATGTAATTGGAATCAGAGAAGATACTGATCCAGAAGTCCAGGGTGCTCAGTGGACACCAAGCAGGATAAGTAAGGAAACACACATGTATTGTGCACATGTGTGCATGCATGCACATGCACAAACACACCCTTAAATCATCATATTGAAAATTTTGAAATCAAATATAAATGTAAAATATCAAAAGAAACCAGAAAAAATATGTGATATACAGAGGAACAGATATAAGAATTAAAGCAGACATTGTCAGAAACTACACAAACAAGAAGAAAATCAAGTGACATTTTTAAAGTGATGGAAACAAAACCAAAATAAAGAAACACAAAGCACTGTCAACCTGGACTACTACACCCAGATCCCCCACTCAAAAAATTCAGTGATGAAGGTGAAATAAAATGTTTTTCAGACAAACAAAAAATCAAGAGAATCTATTATCAGCAAAACTGCACTAAAAGAAATACTAAAAAGTTCTTCAGAAGGAAGAAACATGATACCAGACAGAAATTTGGATTTACACACACACACACAAAAATTGACTTTTTAAAGCAAAAAGGAGTAGCAATGTATTGGGTGTTCACAGCATTTACAGAAGTAAAATGGCAACAACTGCATAAACGATGAAAATGAGAAATTGGACATAATTTTCTAGGATTATGAAGACAACTAAAAGAAATTCATTGTAAACTTGTGGGAAGCAGTGATTTCTGAGATAATTTCTAAATCTCAATTTCTAAAATCACAAAATTGAATTTTTTTTAAATCGTAAAGTGGACTTCATAAAATTCAAAGCTTTTGCTTACTTTGGTTAACAAAATGAGATAACAGGCCATGGTCTAGGAGAAAATATTTGGAACATATTTCATAAAGAACTTATATCCATACTATTATATATAACTCTCAAAACTTAATGATTTAAAAATATAATTTAAAAATGGATAAAAAAGTTTAACAAACACTTCGCCAGTGAAGACATACTGCTGACAAAACAGGACACAGAATGATCATTAGTAATTAGCAAATGCTAATTAAAACCACACTCAGACAACTACATACTTATTAGAAAGACTTTAAAAACTAATAATAGTATGCATAGATGAGGGTGTGGAGCAAAGGGAACCTCACATTGCTGGTGAGAATACAAAATAGTACAGCAACATTGGGAAATTTTGACAGTTTCTTATTAAGTTGAATATGTACTTAGATCCAACAATTCTATACATAAATGTTTATATTGAATTTATTTATAATTGCCAAATACTGAAAATAAAACAAATGCCCTTCAGCCTGTGAATGGATAAACAAACTCTGGCACACCCATAAAATGGAATACTATTCAGCAATAAAAAGAATGCACTACTGATATACTTAGCAGTGTGGATGAACCTCAAACACATTATTCCGGGCTTAAAGAGGACCGATTTGAAATGCAAAATTATAGGCACAGAAATCAGGTCAGTGGTTCCAGGCGCTAAAATCGTGGGGGAAGTTGTCTATAAAGAGGCATGGGGGAACTTTGGGAGTGATGAAACTGTTCCAATCTTGATTATGGTGGTGATTATGTACTTGTCAACACTGGCAAACTGTACACTGTATACCTAAAAGGGTAAATTTTATTGCATAAAAATTATACCTAAATTTTTAAAAATGCCTCCTTTCCAAACATTTTGGAATTTTTATTTATCCTCTTTAATTGATTTCTAACTTAATTCCCCTAGCCAGAGAACATACTGATGTGATTTCAATACTGTGCAATTTATCGAGCCTTTCTTTGCAGCCCAGCAGCTGGTCCATTTTGGTAAATGTTCCATTTGTACTTCAAATAAATGTGTATTCTGCATTTATTGGATGCGGAACAATGACAGCAAAATAACCCAAAATCTAAGTGGCTAGTAGTCACCTTAAATGGTAAATACAAACTTTACCCTTGAAATCCCAACCTTCGTCTTAGTGATCAAATACTCTTTATCTGTCTGATTCCTTAATAATGGGTACAGGCTTTAGTAGGGCCAGCTCAGGCCAAATTGGAAATGCAATGATGATTCCACATTTCTTTAGTGTTCTTTACCCCTTTTCCCATTCCTTTCTCCCTTCCTATCCAGAACAAGAATTTACACGATGTTGAGGTTCTTCTGAATCCAATATGCTATGGAGGATGGTGATAAATTAATGACCCCTGGTTTGTTTTATAAAAAAGACATCCATGTTTGAATAAAATAACACGAAAATAGTAATGTTTGACCTACGGAGATACCTCACTTAAAGAAAAAGGCATGGCTTGGGGTTGACAGAAACTCACAAATCAGCCACACTATTTACACGGGGTGTCACCTGAAATCGTTTACTCAATCATCCTGCCATTCAATTTTCTCCATTGCAAGATGGAGATCAGAACACAGCCTGAATTTACTAGGTCATTTTGAGGATCTTATGAGATAATGTACAGTCTGTCTACCTCCAAGCGGCAGGAATGATCATAATGGGCTACACTTAAAGCCAGGATGTCTGGCAGGGTTCGAGTGGATTTTGTTTGGCAGCAACATTGGCCGGACTTACAAGCTGACATGTCTACCGGGAGGGACTAGGAACCATCTCACATAGCACGATGGAAACCGGAGGAAAGACACTCCTCCAAGAAAGAGTTCATACCATTCCCCTTTCATTTATGGTTGATTATTCCTAAGTGCTGTGCCAATTTGCAAAACTTCCATGGTGATGTATGGAGTTGGGGTCAGTAGCAGCAGACCCCTCCCTCCCATTGGGAAGTATCTCCCTATCCCCTCTCCTGAGAGCATCTGGAGAAAAGGGGACTTTTTTTTTTTTTTTTATCTGAATAGAGATTTAAAAGGAATATTCTCAGAATCAAGTTCCCACGGGAGTTGGCCATGTAAATTCCATTTTATCTGACAACGTGATTTGAGCCCCTATTGTTTGCAATCCTGAGATAAGCCTTATCACATGCTCCTGTCTCTTAGTGCCTGGAACACACATGAAAAGGGCTCTATGAGATTTTGATAAATTTCTATTTTCTTTGGTTCACTGCAGCTTTGCTAAACTCCATGCTAGATCTCCAAGAGGAAGACCCGCTATCCACATCCGCTAACATAGGTGACAAGAAGGGGAGATACCTCACTGACAGAGTTGCCTTATCTTGAATTCCAGTTAGGGATAGATGCTAAGCATCTGCAATTGCATATTTTCTGTCCTGGGTTTTTATATATTGAATGAAAAAAAATCAGGATCATTTCTTAAATTCCTTCTGAATACCAGTGTGCTAGTTAGGAAAGGCAGGAGAATAATTAAAACACAGACTCCAAAATCAGACCTTCCAAGTTTGAATCTTCTTTTGTCCCTAATTAGCTGTATAACTTAACCTCCCTGTGTGTCATTTTCCTTTTTTATTAACTGACGGTGGCAGTGCCAGCTACCTTGTAGATATATGGTGAAGATTAGATGAGTTATGTGTAAACCACACGGAACATGGTAAGCACTAGGAGTGTTTGTTGTCATCATAATTTCACCCAAACTTTACAGTGACTTTAGGACAGAGGAATAATTTCTGTCAAATAGATAGAAATGAAGAGATTGAGGCTCAGGGCATAGGAATGACTTGCCCAAAGCCATATCATTGATAAATAGAAGAGCTGACTCGGAATCCAGAGCCCATTCCACCCTACTTCCTTGCACACTAGGACATCCCTGGGCACTGGTAGGCTGGATTCAATACTAACTCTATGAAGGATACTCCCAGGGAGAATGGGATGTCATAGAACAGGGCTGCAATCTTCTGGTTCTTATACTTGCTACCTGGGAGGTCTTGGATTGTGGCCTGTCTTCTGTGACTCAGTTTTCTGATCTGTTTAACATGAATGAGTGAAAAGTACATATTAGATACTCAAATCCCCTTTCCTTAGGATGAAGCTTCATTTTCTTCCTTCCTTTGTAGCTGGGGATATTGGGAACTCATTCCAGCTCCCTGCTCAAAGCCATCAGGGCAGAAGGTACAATGAGGACAAGGAATTTGACAGTCCTCTGTAAACTTGGTATCTTTGGGCTGCTCCTAGGGGACAGTGGCATCTCTGAAGAGAATTCTATGTAGCAGCCTTGCAGAGCTTGGAGTGCCCCATCTGTCAATCCTGGCTTACTTACTACCATGTTCTAACTTTGTTTCTACTAGTTCTCCTCCAGATCCAACAAATAGCTTTTTTGACTCAACCCAGACCTACCTAATTAGCTTGAATTTACTGGCTTGTTTTCTTAAAAGAGATTAATGGGTTATTCATCTCTGGCAACCACTATGTACACAGCTGCTGAGATAAAACAGATTAAGGGAGGTATGTGTGTGCATGCATGCATATATGCAAGATTCTGATTACATTTTGCCAACGTTATATCCGAAAACCAAGGTCTGGATTTTCCCCTTGCCCCCAACAAAGACATCAAGTTATTTTTCTTGCCAACCAGAGAAAGATAAAAATCAAGTTCAATTGCAGTAGGGAAATTGTTAGCATGTGCTAAAGTTTGGATGTTTCCATTTCAGCAGAACTAATGGTTCTCAGGTGCTAATGAAATAACCTGAGAAAGCCCGTTACCTTCTCTGCTAGTGGAAGGAAGGGATAAGGGTGTGTGTCAGGTCTTTGCAGGGAGATCTAGGCCCTTTAAGGGAGGATTGAGAGTAGAGCTTTTCACCAGAGGGGCCTGTGGCTCAGGGAAATTAGGTGAGAAATCAGGTGATCTGAAATTGCAATATGAAGTTGATTATTTATGCCACATTGGGCAAGCCCTTGATATCTAGGGTAACCATATAATTTATCTTCCAAACCAGGGCACTTTTGAGAATAAAAGGTGAAATCTATTAACAACTACACCATGTTCGCCCTATATATAACATCCCGCCACCCCTTCCTCTACCCTCTTACACCCCAAGCATCTGGCTTGAATTACAAAGCCAGGAAAGCTAAATCTATGTAGGTTAGTTCAGCTGGCTGAGTCCTGGGTACTCTGGGCAGGGGTAGAGGGACCAACTGTAATGCCAGGACATTTATAGTCCACATTTGGCCATGACCTTTCGAAGCAAAGTTAGGCACCCAGAGTGGTCACATTTCCTCTGAAGCATTTGGAATGTTGGCAGGCAGACCCAGGCGATTGACATGCACCACTTGGTGCGTGGTCTTCAGTGGGGAGGAGGGGTTGGTATTGAGCAGAGGAATGTAGGAGACCATCAGAGATTTCCTGGTCTTTGCTGAAAACGGAAGTCCCCACTTGGGTTTCTGCAGCTCCAAGCCACATTTTAGGCATGCTGTGCACAGTGGTTCCCCAGGGACCAGGAGTCTTGTGTTACCAGAGTTCAGCAGCCTGGCCAGGAAAATAAACACCCCTCTGCTAAAGGTTAAGAGTTTATCCAACTGGAAAAAAAAAAAACAGTTTTGGCTTTTCTTGCAGGCCTTCAAGGTGATGGAGGACAGGCTCCAACTTTTGTGGCTCAGCTCTTAGGGTCTTAGCTGTGGGAGGGTGCGTGAGCCAGAAACAAAATCACCAGAAGCCAACAGTTCTGAGAGAAAGAGAGTCACCAACTCATAGAGCCCAGGTCTTTAAATCACCTCATCGAACTCCTTTAATTTACAGATGAGAAAACTGAGGCCCTTTAGTGAGAATCTTTTACTGTCCCATATTGGAATGTGCTAGATTTCGGGAACATTCTCCATAACACGTTTAAGGCAGCACACTTTCCATCTGGCTCCTTTGTAGAATGGCCATAAATCTCTTTATTGGGTATAAATGAGTCTGATTTCTTGAACTTCTGTTAGAACTTATAATAAAATAAAACTTCTTTTCCCTTGGGTTAGCTGAGAGAATTAGTGTGAGTTGGGAGAGGACGGCAGTCATCTTACCATCAATATGATGCCAACAGAGAGGAAAGCTGAGATGAGAGAGAGACTGGAGTCAAATGATATTATTTGAGTTCTTTGGATACAGCCATAAATGATTCAATAATCTTAAAATATTTGGTTTAATAGCCAACACATACCCTTTTCAGCTTAAACTATTTTGAGCTGGATTTTCTGTCACATGCCTGAAAAAGCTTTGCAGATACAGAAAGATGGTGATGTGTCAAGGGTCACATTTTTCAGCACTTAACAGCTTTTGTTCTCAAGGATAATTTTCCCCATATACTTTTTTCTATGCTCAGGAATGAGTGTGCAAAAGCATAGCCCATCAGCTTACCCGCCTGCAGTAGTTCCTGAACCACAGCGCACACCTGAATAGAAGGTACGTCCCCCGAAGTGATAGCCTTTCCTATTTAAGCTCTTCTCAGAATGCAAGAGAGAGAATTAAAGAGCAAGGATAACATTGTTCTCTTCCAAATACAAACTGTAATATTTTGCCCAGTTATAATACAGTACATCATTTTCTACCAAGAACTTGCAAAGGATCCAGTCTGCTCAGTTTGAAAGAGAGAAAGCCCAGGAATTATGCGCGTTAATTGCAAACTTCTCAAGCTCTGAAAATGGGATGAGGGTTAGCCATGTCTTTTCGATTCCCAGGGATAGATTTAAGGCTGAGAGTAGAAAGATATGGGGAAGCAGATTTTGAATCAACGTAAAAATTACTTAGCAACTAGAGCTGTTCAATAACATGAGGCGGTTAACTAATTACTAGTTTTGTTCAAGACAAAATCCTCAATTAGATGGAAGTAAAATATTAATAATCATTCAAGTTTTCTTACCACTCTTTTAACTTCTTATTTTACAGTTCTAAGAGTTAGGTGGTAGAAATTTTAGATGAGGCTGATAGGTAATTGGAGGTGAGGATGGGGGATTGTGAATTCTGGGCAGGCTGATTGGGAAAACAATTTATGCCAAGTAGGACAGAAACTTGCCTTCTACCCTGGATTCTAAAATTCCCTTTTCTCCATGAAGCAACTAGGATAGGAACTTTTCTCCAGAAGGGTCCCCAATAAACATTGCAGTTATTCTATCCTGCACAGTGTTCTTGAGTTTGATTTATATTAGCAGACTAGCTGACAAAGATAAAAAGCAAACAGAATGACCATGAGTGGTAGAGACACTATGGGTATATAGTGGAAAAAAATACATTTGCTAATATTCAAACAAACATCGGTTCAAATCCTGATTTATATGTAAATGGAAGCAAGTTGACAATCCATAGGAACCATTTTTTTTTAACATTAGCAAAAATGGAAATAATATCCTTTCTTTGGGAGAAATCTATTTAAATAAATATTAGTATAAACATGTTTAGAAAATAGAGAAAGTAGACTTTTTCTTCTACATTAATCTTAAACCTTAGAGAAAAATTAACATACTTTAATAATTTTCTTCTAATATGTTTTCTATGTACATATAGACATATTTGGTTGTTAGAAAATTGAGATTGTGTATATTTTGCTTTTATTTAGCTTTCCCATTTAAATCATGTCAGTATCATTTCCCAGGTCATTAGATACTTTTCAACAGTACGATTTAATGGGCATGTGGTTTCTTAACATATACAGTTGACCCTTCAACAACATGGGGGTTTGAGGTGTTAACCCCCTGTGTAGTCAAAAATTTGCATATAACTTTTGACTCCCCAAACCTTAACTGCTAATTGCCTATACCACTGTCCAGGAGCCTTACCAATAACATAATAACATAGAGTAGGTTAATACATATTTTGTATGTTGTATGTATTATATGCTGTATTCTTACAATAAAGTAAGCTAGAGAAAGGAACATTTTATTAAGAAAATGATAAGAAAGAAAAAGTGTATTTCCATTAAGTGGAAGTGGACCATCTTAGAGGTCTTTATCCTCCTTTGTCTTTGCAATGAGTATGCGGAAGAGGAGGGGTTGGTCTTGCTGTCTGAAGGGTGGCAGAGGCAGAAGAGGGGGTGGAGGGGGGAGGGGAGGCAGGTACACTCGGTGTAACTGTAATTGAAAAAAATCCACATATAAGTGGGACCGTGCAATTCAAACCCATGTTGTTCAGGGGTCAACTGTATACCCATTTCCTTATTTTCAGAGGTCAGTTGTTTCCTTTCCTAAGTTTTACTCTCATAACAAATGCTGTGATAGACTTACATGCACATGTACCATTGTACTCAATTACTCTAGGTAAAATTAATAGATATGGAAGTATGATTTCAAAGCTATGAATGTTCAATATCTTTATTGCAATGCCACATTCCTTTTTAAAGGCATTTTGAAAACTTTTTTTCCCCCCAATCTAGAGATCAACCAAGAGAAGTGATGCTTTTCTATTATTGCATTTTTAATCATCATGCTCTGTCTTAGTTTATCTCGGTCTGCTTCAGGGTCTTTAAAAAATGTTTTTCAAGTATCATCAATAAAGTTCTTGCATACCTTTTATAAGATTTTTTCCAAGCATATTATATTTATGGTTGTATTATAATTTTAAATTATATTTCTTGTTTATGACTGCTATATACAAAACAAATGCAAAATATATTTGTTATTCATCAGATATGCGAATTTTCTAAATGGGCAGTAGTATCATTTTATGATTGTTTCATTCCTGGGTATTTTTAACATTAACTAGTTAAATGATTGCTTTGCTTAAAAATGGAGTCCTATATTCTCTAATAGTTATGAGAATATTCAGACTTCAAGAAATCTTGTTGAGTTAGCTCTAGTAATCTGAAATTGATAACTTGCTTTCACACAACATTTAAGTGTTCAAAATTATTTCTAAAATCCCTAAATTTTTTTCTAATAATTTCTCTTTTCTCCCCTCAAATTCCAGTTTTGTTCCCTTTTCCAGTACCTTGTTTATCTTGCTTATTATACCTATGCCTCTATCCCATTGCCCAATAGCTCTTGCCAGAACTTATTTTGATTTTTGTCTTTTCAAGAGACAGATGGAGCAGTTGAA
>RJWJ010022222.1:0-27253 GCA_004363605.1 Indri indri | reverse complement strand
CCAATTTCAAAACGCAGGGGACCAAAGAGGGAAGACCCCTCTCCCTCCCAAGACCGAATCCTTCAGAATGAGAAAATTGACCATTGCGGGTTGTTAATTGCAGCGTTTAAAAATTAAAATCTGGCTAGAACGAGTGGAGAATTGCAAAGCCACTTCCAAGTTGAAGTGGGAAAAATCGGGTAAACATTCTTAAAATGGAGTCAAGGTCGCAAAAAGCGTGTCCACTTCCTGGATGTGGTCTCGCCCCCCAAATGCGGCCCTGTCCCGCTTTCCCCTCCTCGCACAAAGGCGGCAGCTGCCGGGAGCTTCCGACCACCGCCCCACCCGCTTCCTCGCCCTAGCTCAACAATGTAGCCGGCGGCCACAAAGCTGCTCCCCTGATCTGCACTTGGGGGCAATCTGCAGCCTCTGCACGCATCCCCCTGCATGAGGCACTTCAAAAATGTCGCACCGTAGCCCGGCGACCTCAACCTGGGCAGAGCCGACCCTGAAGGCCCTCGGAGGCTGGGAAAGGA
Organism: Indri indri; assembly: GCA_004363605.1. NCBI lineage: Eukaryota > Metazoa > Chordata > Mammalia > Primates > Indriidae > Indri > Indri indri. The sequence goes on along the minus strand of RJWJ010022222.1, from coordinate 26,738 downwards.
GTGCCGCGGAAGCTCCGGGCTCGGGTGAATGTGCGCTAGAACAAAGGATCTTTCTGTTCCTGATCGATCGCAGCCTCAGAGGCAATGTGGAATGCCTCCACAGGGGAAAAACTAAGGAAGAAAAATGTCCCCTCAAAGCTGCACGACAAAACGCCAGTTTTTTGGCTTCTGTTTTTCTGGGTTTTTAAAAAAATCATCAAATTCCCGACCCCATGACCCAGCAGTTGGAAGGTGTAGCATCCCCCAGCTGCCCAGAGCAGTCTTCCCTGGGCGGCTCGCGCTCGGCTTTTGGGATGCCGTGGTCGGGATGCGGATGCCGAGGGGCGGGCGCGCAGCGGGACGGGGACCCGAGGGCGTGGGGCAGGAGGCAGGGGCCCTGGGGCTCACCGGAGCGAGGCGCGAGGCGCAGGAGCGAGAAGAATCCGATCTGCGCAGTGACCACCGCCGAATGTCGGGCGGGGCGCGGCGAGCGCCGCTATATGGGCGCCGCTATGTAAATGAGGTGATGTCATCCGCAGGGCCGCTTAACTCCTTCGCGCAGCGTCGCAGGATCCGCGTCCGGAGGCCGGCCGGGCGTTTGGGGCGCCCCCGCCCCACCCCCGCAGGGCGCAGCCGCGCGCCCTAACCACCGCGATGGCGAAAAAAGAAAACGAGCGAAAGCCCGCCCTCCAGGACTTCCTTCATAACGCATTTTCCTCTTTTATTTATTTTATTATAACGAATTTTTGCAACGGCAGCGCAAATCTGCTCTTGGGGACCAGGGCCTGATAACTGAGGGTCTGGCTGCACCTAGGGGAACAGGCATTCCTTTACTGCGAAACTGGCTTTGTCTACTGCAGACATCCCCAAGCTAGGGCGCGGTGTCCCTCCCTGGAGGGCCTCTCCCACTGCACGGCGCGATTCCTGTGACTCAGCTTTCCACCAGTGGAGGGCATGCGCCCCACCCGGCCCTCTTTGTCTTCCTCGCGGTGCTCACCTTGACTTGGGTGGAAGGAAAAGCTCCCTTACGGGATTTTTGAAAACACTTTCAGCACTGGAACATCCCTATTTTTTCATCGCTGTAATTTTTATGAGCACTCAAGTCAAATAACCGTGCTGGGTGTAGGGTAATTTATCTGGAGTAGATAAGAGTACAGTGCCTCTTTCTTAGCCAAATAAGTCAAGTTCAAGCTCTGCTATTGACTTACTGGCTGATGATGAGGAAGTTCTTTACCTTCAGGTTCCTTATTTTCATAAATTATGAAAGTGATTGCTAAGGAGGCCTGTGCTGAATTCCAAAGACTACAATCCCATTATCTCTAATATCTTAAGATTCAATTCAAAAATCAAACTCCATGTTTCGAAGGGAGCGTTTTTAGCACTGGGACGCCCCCGAAGTACATCTGGAAACACGAGAGAGATTCAGGTAGAGAGGAGCTGTTTTCAAGATGGCACCTGGCTCTGTGAGTACCAGTGACCCATTCGCTACTGAAAATTAGTTACAAATACCATGCCGTGCGCCTGCACGTGGCGTGTGAAAGGCAAGAGGGCCGCCGGTTAGAAAGAGGCCTAGTTGTGATTATTTCTAAGAGACGCAAAGCAGTGTGCAAAATACTCCTCCTTTTCTGCTTCCTGAAGAAATGTTTTCAGAAACCCCTTGCTAATCATTTTCATGGCAGAGAGGCTTTTGTCTCGCTCGGAATTAGAGTCAACTGTTCTATAGACCCATATGTGCCACCGCCGGGCACGCTCCGCTCGGACTTCCCCGTTTCTTCATCTGCTTGACTTCCTTTTTACTGGGGAGGAAGTGGTGGGGATGGGCAGGGGCAGGTGATTGTCTGGGCCCCAGTTAATGCTGTGCTGGGTGGCTGACTTCCTGCCCTCCAAAAGGGGCACTGGACTTGTTGGAGCATGCACCGGATGTCACCTCTCTTGTAACACATCCCCGCCACCCCCTTCCTATGTCGACCCTCCTGGGAGCCCACTTCATTGTTGAAACACAGGAAAGATCTTGCAGGGTGACTTTTCACCCATTCAGCTAGCAGCTGCAGTGGTATCGGGGACACCATTTCTGTAAGCTCTAGAATCCCATTGCCCCTCACCTGGCTGCTGTGAAAAACCGTTTCTTTCCCCCCAGTGTCTCCTGATGACAAAGGAATGCCACTGCCGGCCCATTGCTACTTCTCCCACGGGCTTTTCCTTAGAAAAGCTTAGGCCTTACAGGAGCAATGTCTGCAAAGGAGACGGAGGAGTGGAAATTTATAAACATCTGGAGAAGTTTTCCAGTCTGGTAGCAAGCAGCCCTCCACTGTGCTGAGATATGGACAGGGAGAGGGCAGGTGGGCAGACAGCGAGGAAGGGAAAGAGAGGGAGGCAACTTGCCAGAATGAAAAGAGCCTCTCATAACTGGGCTTGCCTGCCCACTGGTCAGGAGAACTAGAGAGGATGGAAAGGGAAGAGTGAGGCAGCTACAAGGACATGCGAACGACGGGAATGTTCTTAAAAGTTGTGTGACTCTGTTCATGTATATTAATCTTTCTGTGCCCCAGTTTTCTCATCTGTAAAATGGGCTCATTGCAGTACTTACCTCACAGGGTTGCTGGGAGGATAAAATGCTTGGGATAGTACTTGACAATTAGTAAGCTCTTTGGATTGTTATTGTTATTTAGGATGGAAGGTTGGGAAAAAAAATAACAAAATAATAAATATTTTAGTGTTTGGAATTAATTAAAAATTTTAGATGTCTTGATATTATTTCTCCTATAAAGAGAAATTTATATATTTCTCTTAAAACAGTGCCCCATAAAATAGTACCAGTACAGCCTGCACTGAAGCGTCATCCCCTTCCAAGCCTGTGCCCAGTAGAACCAGGAAAAGGTGTCAGCAGATACCGTGTTTTATTTTGCTTTCCAGGGCGGGCCTGGCATAGAATTGTGGCTATTTCTAGCCGTGGGGAAACAGCCATTGAAGTCTGAGTTCATGAAAATTAGTTCTATTATTTTTAACCTGTTTGATTTTGTGCAGAGAACTTACCAGAAAAAGAGAAGAGGTAGAGGAGGAGGAACAGAACAGGGACAACAGCGAGGCTCCCAGCTCCTTGCTTTCTCCAGCCCACGCCCCTCTGCCTGGGTTTCGGGCCCTCCTACCCTCTGGCCCAGCTGCCTGCAGCCCATGCTCCCCTGGGGCCCCTGCAATCTTCACCGCCTCATCCCGGGCTCCCTGGCAGCAGAGCCCTCCTTCCACTGATCAGAATCCAAATCCTCTGAAAGACACCGCCCGGGTACTCCCTTAATGACAGGGAGAGCAAAGCAGCAGGGAGGGAAAGGATATTTAGTGGACTAGCTCTGTCTCGTACCCTCAGTTAAGCCCTTTAGTATAATATCTGATTCGAGTCTCACCCTTATTAGTTCCCAACTACATTAGTGGGTACTAATGTCCCCATCTCACTGCTAAAGAAACTGAGGCTCGGAGAATTTAAGTGACTTGCTTGAAGTCAAACTCCCAGGTCTATTGACCAAGTGCTTCCATTGGGGCCCATCTCTGCCTTATGTTTAGCTGGAATGCGTCTTTCTGCAGGACTCCCCCCCATGGCAGCCGCACGTGGAGGGAACCAAAGGCTCCCCTGGGAGAGTGAGAAAAGTGAGTAGAAGGTAACAGGAAAGCAGAGAGGAGGGAAAGAACCCCCTGACACGTGGGAACGTTGTGCTGCTAATTGTCCTGTTCGCTTGTGGATCTGACGGAAACCTAAAGGCAAGAAACATAAAAAGGGATCTCCTTCAACCCCGGTTCCCTGCTGTGGCTTGAATTCGCCTCTACAACATCCCCTCCAAGTGGTTACTCGGCCTCCGCACAGCCAGGGGAACAATACGAAGGCTGAGTTATGCAGGCGCAATGAGTAGCTTAGTTTGGCGGGTGCTTGCATAGAATGAGGGAAAGTGACAGGAAATCATGTTGGGAGACAGGCAGGGCCCAGGTTGCAAAACAATAATAATAACAACAATCGTGGCTGTAATAACAGCAATAATACCAGCGAACACGTTTTGAGTGCTTACCATATACTGCGTTCCTCCCCCTCTCTCCATAATCCTCCTACGACCCTATGACAGAGGCACCATCAACTTCCTTATTTTGCAAATGAGGGAATGCTAGAGCAATTAAATAACTCATCCAAGAACACACAATGAAATCCAGAGGCAGGGTTTGAACTCAGACTGGCTGGCTCAGAAGCCACCTCATTGAAACACTCTGCTTTTGTAGAATCCTAAGGCCTTTAGACTTTGTTCTGTAGGCCAGATGAGGGTGAAGTTATATTCCATCTCAATAAACCATCTAGCATTTCCATCACCAAAACTTTTAAACATAGATGTTGTAATAGCATATCATATACATGAAAAATTTGCTCGCCCCAATTTTCAAATTGTTTCACTCCAGAAATTCAATCTGCCCTTTTTGCCTCCTCCTACGTAGCCAGTGCACTCACTATAGAGGGAATTCTGTATCCTGAGCACTGGTAGTTTTCCTCAGCTTTTCACTGCTTGAATATCTTTCCCAGTAGTCATGCATATTACAGTGGTTAAAAAGAAATTACAGTAGGTTAAATAACGTATTGAAAGGGAGGCATTTCATACTCCCAATGGCGTTCTGTGTTAAAAGTGATAAACCTTTTATTCCATTGTGAAGCAGAAGTATCATTAGCAATAATATGTGTGTGTATATTCTAATGGGCTTCTTCTATGGGTATCAAAGCTTTTTTATAAAATGCAGTTCCTAGATCATCAGCAGAAGGTGGTTAATGGCTTTATGGTAAGGAAAATGAAGTGCAGGGAATAGACAATGGGCTCAAATTTGAGGGGAAAGCCCAGGTAGGCCAAGGTCAACCTCCTTGGCTGGCCCTGACCATTTGGCCTCTCCAGGGCCGACTTTACAGGTGAGTAGCCTGTGAAGCTGCCCCTGGCCCCCCACTCACAAGGACCTGGTGCTTGGCTTAATGCTCTGCTGCCACCATTTTGAAATTCTTAATAGTGTTGAACAAGGGCCCCACATCTTCATTTTGCGCTATGACCCCCAAGTTATGAAACCAGTTCTACCTGTCTCAGACTCTCATTCCCTGTGTACCTCTGGTGCCACTGTCTTTTCCTGGACCCAGGAATGGGCCCATCTACTCATGTGTTCCCTCCTCTGCCTATAATGCCTTCCCAGATCACGCCCACCATACTTCCCAGGTGTGGAAACTTCCTGTTCTTCTTGGTTCTGTTGAGAAAGTGTTGGCAATTTTCAAAAAGGACTTTTTATTAGGAAACTAGAGGAAAAGAAATTTTAAAGCACAAAAACAAATGGGCTTCTTAATCACACTAGAGTCTAAATGTAGATTGATTTGACTGGCACAGCTTCTAGGCTACAGGGTTTGGTTCCTCACCCATCCCCAGCCCACCTGGGAGGAGGTGTGGCTACCAGACCAAGGTTCTCAGACCTCTGGCTCCAGTACAGCCAGTGGCACCAATGCCAGCATTGGAGGAATTCTTCATCCCTCCCTCAATTTTCTCCCCAGTGGAGGGCCATTCTTGTTGACCCAGGGCTGGGCCATGCTTGTGCACAGCAGACAACCCCAAGACATCTTTGACCTCTGTGAGAAAGGAACTTCCCTACAGGATGTCCAGTGGTTCCTTTTTGGGGTTCCTTGACTGTGTCGTCCTGACTTTGCAGCTGAGGTTTTTAGCCCTCTTGGAAGTTTCTCAGGCTCTTGACCTTAACCCCTTCCGTGTGCTGGTGCATCAGTTTGAGTGTGCACACAGGATAGCTCAGCTCCTCCGCCCCCTGCAAAGCTTCAATCTGAGCCTAGTTGCTCTAGGAGCTGGTGGCCTGGGACTGTTGCCACCTTTTTCTAGGGCCTGTGTGAGGTGCACACACCAGTTCTCTTCTCTTCCTTTCTGCCAGGTTATTTTTTTGTGTCTTAGGAAGACCTGCAGCTCTCAGCTTACTTGTGCATTGGAATCCAACGGTGTGTACCATGGCCAACAAAGGAGCAAGCCTTCACCAGCATGTCCAGCCACTTCGCTGGATCTCTCTGATGTCTGCACTCGCAGGCGCCTTGCCAGGGGAAGAATTCCACCCCACGGTATTTCACCTTTGTATTTACTTTGCACCTAAGGTAAACATAACAGACACAATTTCCACCAAAGCAAGAAGAGGAAGATGTCATCCTCTCATACAATGGCCAAACACAGGGCAAATGAAAGCACCAGGAAAAGAACACTTGAATTCCACTTTTACACTGTGCAATTTACAACATTTATTATCTCAGTTGGTAAACATGATGTGAATAATTGAGATCCGTAGACACTACAATTCCCAAATCTCACTTCAGTTAATACATTCAACTAAAGATTTTAGAGTTAATCATAGTTTTCAAAAAGTTAAACATTGCATTACCATATGACCCAGCAATTCCACTCCTAGGTATATACCCAAAAGGAGTAAAAACATATGTCCACACAAAAACTTGTACCTGAATGCTCAAAGCAGCACTATTCACAGTAGCTGAAAAGTGGAAACAACCAAAATATCCATTGATGGCTGAATGGATAAATGAAATGTGGTATATCCATGCAATGGAAAACTATTCAGCCACAGGAAGGAATGAAGTACTGACACATGCTACAACATGGAAGAACCTTGAAAGCATTATGCTAAGTGAAAGAAGCCAATTACAAAAGACCATATATTGTATGATTCCATTTATATGAAACAGCCAGAATAGGTAAATGCATAGACAGAAAGTAGATTGGTGGTTTCTGGGAGCTGGGGGAAGTGAGGAATGGGGAGTGACTGATTAATGGGCACAGGGTTTACTTTGGAGGTAATGAAAATGTTTTAGAACTAGACAGATGTAGCGATTGTACAACATCGTAAATGTGCTAAATGACACTGAATTGTACACTTTAAAGTGGTTCATTTAATGTTATATGAATTTCACCTCAATAAAAACAATACCAAAAAAAAAAAATGCCCCCCAAAACAAAAATAGGAACGAAAGAAAGAAAAGAAAACTATAGCTCCATTTCCTCACATCCTGTATCTAATTATGAGGAGTGGAGTGAGGGGAGTCAGGAATGGAGTGAGATTCAAGGGTACTTAACTCTTTTTGTGCCATGGTGCCCTTTGGCAGTTTGATGAAGCCTTGAGACCCTTTCTCAGAATTATGTAAATGCATAAAGTAAAAAACCTGGGATCACAAATGAAAAAAGTAATGTTTACATACAGTTACCAAAGGTTTTTAAAAATTGTGATGTGGTAATATATGTATTACGTACATATATTTACGTATTAAATAACACAATCTAGTAGTCAGCCTCCTGTCTACCATAAATTCAAAATAGTGATCAGCATTTGATATCTACACAATATTAACAGATACAAAAATATTGTGATTTCTATTGTTGGCACAAGCACAGGACCTGCTCAGATTACAGAGGTTTCTTGACTACATTCATACTTGAAGGAAATGCTAACGTTTAGTTAGAATTTAATGAAAATGAAGATGTGATTTTTTTCTTTCTAAGTTCCCTGGGTTCTCTCCAAAGATCTCTTGGGTGTCTGTGGACCCCAGACTAAGGGAATAGTCTCTTAAGCTAGAGAAAAGTCACCAAGAGAGTTTCTGAGAGAAAAATGGAAGAGATGGCGTGCCTATCAATGAACCCAATAAATCACTGAATAACTCTGCTTTTGAAATTTAATTTACCATTTACCTCTGCCTGTTCCCTGCATGGCCTGAATTCCAGTCGATACCAGCAGCTTACCTAAAAGGGTTTATGCACTAGCTCAGAGGAACCAGCAAATTAGACAACAGTTGGGGACAAAAAAAAGAGACCAGCTTAGAGGTGTCGCCTTACCTTTTGGTGCTTAGTAATTACTTATGTAACACAACTCAGACTTATCTAGTGTTTGTGAACTTTGTCAAAACATTTTCTCATACTTTTATGTCACTTTATCCTTAAAATACCTTTATGCAGATAAAGGGGCTAAGTATTGGTATTTTGCAGAGGATGAAACTCAGCACGCAGAGGTTAAGTGACCTGCCCAAGGGTATTCAGCTGGTTAGCTGAGCCAAGACCACAAACCAAAGCTCCTTGCTTTCAACTGTGGGCCCATAGTCCTTTAGGCATGATTTAAGGTGCTAGAGCTCACAGAATCCAGCAGGAGGAAGAGTGTATATCTAGGATGGGAAGGAGCCAAATTCAGTTGTTTATGAAACTCACTCATCTCAGGGCAATATTTTACCTAAATGTAGGATGGTTTATGGATAGTAGAATTGTTCCTGCTGCTAAGCAAACAATGATACACCTGGTTTTCTTTCGGTAGTGGCAGCGGTGGTGATGGTGGTGGATGTTGTTAGTTGGTTTTTGTCATACAAGCATCCATTTCTCAGATGTGAAATTACACGCTTGGCTTCCAAAGACCCAGATTTACTCATTCATGAAAATGGCTTCCCTGACATTTTTTTGTTTTTCTACTACTTATGGTCCTTGGCACATATGAGCATACAAATGAGGCTATATTTGCACTTAAGTATTTCTATCTATTTTTCTATCTATATACAGGCAAGGACACAATTTTAGTCTGGGCTGGGAGGAGGTATTTTAATGTCCGAATTTTATGTTTTGTACTCTATGGCTATGTTTGCATAAAGGTCTTACTTTTACAGCTAGGATACCGTATTCGGTTTCGTGCAATAGAGAATGTGGCTGGCCTTTGTCCCTGGCTCCTGGAACGTAGCTTCTAAACCCTTAGAATTTCTTAAGTGATTGCAGCATCTTTGTTATAGATGGTGGGCCCCCTGGACCATGCTTGATTGTTTATGATAATGAGGTGGCTCATGCTATACAGTTTATGTTAATGAGATGACTCAGGATGGGGAGCTGGCCATGCCAGAAAGATCAACTATGTGATTAGAGAGCTGGGGCCATGTGATATCAGCCCAACCTCTGGAAAGGGAAGGGGAGCTAGAGACTGAACCACATGGCCAGTGATTCTATCAATCATGCCTGCGTAATGAAGTCTCAGTAACAACTCTGGACACTGAAGCTCAAATGAACTTCCTTAGTTGACAGTACTCTTTGAGTATTGTCACACTTTGATGCTGGGAAGATAACACTTCCCTAAGGATAACAGAAGCCTTGCACTTGGAACCCTTCCAGACTTGGCCCTGTGCATTTCTTCTTGTGGTTAATTCTGCTTTGTATCCTTTTGCTATAACAAAACTGTAAGTATGGCCAGGCATGGTGGTGCATGCCCGTAATCCCAGCACTTTGGGAGGCTGAGGTGGGAGGATCACTTGAGGCCAGGAGTTCAAGACCAGCCTGGGCAATGCAGTGAGACCCCATCTCTACAAAAAATAAAACAATTAGCTGGGTGTGCTGGTGTGGGCCTGTAGTCCCAGCTACTTGGGAGGCTGAGGCAGGAGGATCACTTGAGCCCAGGAGTTTGAGGCTACAATGAGCTACAATGATTGCACCACTGCACTCTAGCCTGGGTGACAGAGCAAGACCCTGTCTCTAAAATAAATAAATAAATAAAAATAAAATAAAAATCTGCAAGTATGATCATGGTACTTTCCTGAGTTCTGAGGGTCATTCTAGCAAATTATTGAACAGGAGGGTGGTCATGGGAACCCCCAAATTTTTAACCAGTTGATCAGAAAAGAGAGTGGCTCTGGGAACCCTTGCATTTGAGAGTGGTATCCGAAGTGAGGGCAGTCGTGGGGAAAACTGTCCTTAATTTGTGAAGCTTAGCTTAACTCTGGGTAGATTTATAAAATGAAAAAGTGGGAAAAAACTTGTACCCCCCATTTAGTAAGCCAGTGCTGGGTGTATTATCTAATTTAATGCTCAGTTAAAACCCTTCAAGTCAAGTCCTATTATCTTTGATTTTGCTAGAAGGAAACTGAGGCTCAGAAATCACAAAGCTAAATTGAGACTTGAATACAGACTCCAAAACCCAGAATAAATACCTTTGTTGAAAGATGCAATGTTGAAAATTTTGTTAAAAGATCCCTACTGGACCTATTTATTTTGTATAGAACTTGTAAAAAAAAAAAAAAAAAAAAAGCAGCCACATCGATCCCCTATGCTTAATTTATCAAATAGTCTCCTTTTGTTCAACAAATATTTATTGAGCTTCTACTTTGTGGCAGGCATCATTCTAGGAGCCAAGGATGTATCAGTACATAGAACTTCTCTTAACGAGTTTATATTCCGACGGGGCAGAGAGAGATAATACAGGTTTGTAAAAATGAGTAATGTGCACAGTATGGCAGAAGATGAACATGGGAAAATAGAGAGGGGCAAGGGGAACGAATAGGGGTCTGTATGTAGGAGGGGCGGTCCAGGGAGGCTTCACCGACAAAGCACACCATCTGGGGCAAGGCTTCGTGGGAATGAGGAAGTGAGCCATGCAGATGCCTGGGGGAGCTGTTCCAGGGAGAGGTCACAGCCAACTGCAAGGCCCCGAGCAGGGACCATGCCCACACATGAAGCAGGAAGACAGCAACAATGATCCATAGAGGCCAAAGAGGTAAAATAGCCTCACGGGAGTGTGGGATGGGTGGTGCTAATCATGAAGGACTTTCTAGGCCGTTGTAGGAAGCTTGGCCTTCCGTTTTTGCATGAGTTAGGAAGCCACCGGTAGTTTGCAATCAGAGAAGTCCCATGACCCAATGTAGGTGTGAAAGGGACCAGTGTGGCCGCTGGGCTGAGAACAGACTGGGAGCAGGGAGACTGCTTTGGAGGCCATTGCAGCAATTCAGGTGGAGGCGGGACCAGGACAGGACAGCAGGGTGATGATGAGTGGTAGATGCTGGGTGTATTTTGAAGGTAGAGCCAATAGGATTTGTAGCAATTTGGATGGAACTGGAGACCATTATCCTAAGTGAAGTATCTCAGGAATGGAAAAGCAAGCACCCTATGTTCTCACCAATAAGTGAGAGCTAAACGATGGGTACAGACGGGCACGAAGCGATATAAAGGACATGAGAAACCAAAAAAGGGGGAGGGTGGGAGGCGGGGTGTGGGATAAAAACGTACCTATTGGGTACAGTGAGCACTATTCTGGTGACAGGCGCACCAAAAGCCCTGACTTGAGCATTGTACAAGGTATCCACATAACAAAAACACTCGTACTCCCTTAATTAATATTTTGAAATAGAAGAAGAAAGTAAAGCCAATAGGATTTGCTGATCTATAGGATGTGGAGGGGGAGAGAAAGTGAGGAGTCGAGGCTGACAGCAAAGATTTAGGCCTGAGCAACTGGAAGGATGGAAGGGCCCCTGCTGAGGGGGAAAGACTGGGGCGGGGGCTCAGGGGCTCGGATGGGACATAAGACATTTGATTGACCTGGTAGAGTCCAAGTGGACACACATCGGGAGGCACGTTCATAAACATTTTTCTCTTTCTTCCTTCCTCCCAGTCTTCCTGACTCCTCCGCCGAGGACACAATAGGATACAGCTTTCTCTGGCCCTCACTTCCAACGAGAACGAGAGCCACTGAGAAATGAGCGGGTTGTGGGTCATTGCTTGGCACCTACTGGGTGGGTACCTTACGCAAGTCAGTTGGATGAAAGCGATTTACATTTTGTACTAAGAGGAATTTTTTTTTTTTTTTTTTTTTGAGACAGAGTCTCACTCTTTTGCCCAGGCTAGAGTGAGTGCCGTGGAGTCAGCCTAGCTCACAGCAACCTCAAACTCCTGGGCTCAAGCGACCCTACTGCCTCAGCCTCCCGAGTAGCTGGGACTACAGGCATGTGCCACCATGCCCGGCTAATTTTTTCTACATATTTTTAGTTGGCCGATTAACTTCTTTCTAATTTTAGTAGAGACGGGGTCTTGCTCCTGCTCAGGCTGGTCTCGAACTCCTGAGCTCAAACAATCCGCCCGCCTCGGCCTCCCAGAGTGCTAGGATTATAGGCGTGAGCCACCGCGCCCGGCCACTAAGAGGAATTTGAAAAAACAAAATAAATTATCATTCTGTGTACACGAATGTGAAAACTGCCAGGAGAGGAAGATGGGCTTGGAAGTGGAAAGGAAAAATAGAAAGAAAAAAGCGCCGTGTCAGGAGAGAGTGCTGTTTGCTTTGGGTTTTACGTTTCTGTAACTTTAATGTTTTGATTCCTTTATTGATGAGGACCCATTTATTACCTAGTTTGTAACGTGCACCACAGATGGAGTCACCAGAATGTTTCAAAATTTTCACTTAGAATAATTTCAAACTTACAGAAAAGCTACAAAAAAACAGTGAAGAACTCCTACATACCCTTCACCCGGGTTCACTGGTGGTTAGTAATTTGCCACATTTGTTTTATTATTCTATCTTTCTATCATCTATCTACCTACTTACCTATTTTTTCTAAATCATCTGAGAGTAAGTTGTGAATAAGACACCTTTTCACCCTCAAATGCTAAGTGTGCATTTCCTAAGAATAAGGTCATGATCCAATGTAGCCACAGTACAACTATCAGTACCAGGAAATGTCACATTGCTACAATACTGTCATCTTATCTACAGACCTTATTCAAGTTTTATCTATTAGCCTGATAATATTCTTATAACAATTTTTTTCTGGTTAAGGTTCCAACTCAGAATCATGCATGGCATTTAGTTGTCATGGTCCCATTAGTGTCCTTTAATTTAGAACTTTCTCGGCCTCTCTTGGCATCCCATGACACTGATATTTTTGAAGAAAGCAAGGCAATTGTTTTGTGGAATTTCCCTTGATATAGGTCTGACCGATGTTTCCTAGTGATTAGATTTGGGCTCTGCCTTTTTGGCAGGAAAACTACACAAGGGATGCCATGACCTGCTCCGTGTCTCACCTCAGGGGGCACGTGATGCTGGTTTGTGCCATCATTGGGGATGTTACCTTTGATCACTTGATTAATGTACTATCTGCCAGGTTTGTTCACTATAAAGCTACTATTTTTTGAGACGTGTTTGTTAATGTGTCTCTATTCCTACATGATGTGGGTATTTCAGCTGCCTTCACAAAGAGCCCCAGGCTCAGCTGTGGTGGGATTCATCGTAGCCTCAGCGGAGGTGGTCTACTCTCCCTACCACGCACAAACCCACGTGAGATTCTGTGTGGTACTGAAGGACACAGAGAGACGGGGTCAGCACTTACCCCACTGACAAGTAGCTTAGCTGTCATCTGAACAACACCACAGTAGTCAGAGTGTACCCTGCTTCCAAAAGAGAACGTTTAAAAAGAAAAAACATGGCAAAAATTATCCAGAAAATGGTATTTTGAACAGAGACTACCTAGTCCAGGGCCTGGCAGGCATGTTTGTTCTTCTCTCCTTTCGGACCCAAGGCCTCTGCCAGAAACATTTTCCGCCAGATCCTTTCTCAGGCCTAGAAGCATCTGAGCTTGGTCTCCCTCTTCGTGTTTATTGGAGCTGGAGATACTGGAAGAGCACCGTATGTCTTGCATCTGGCATCGCCCAACCCAGATGTTAGCCGGGACAGAAAGAAGAACCCAGGATCCTGAAACAAAGTGAAAATACAAATCAGTACAAAATACAAAATCAATACAAGTTCTACTCAGTGAATGTTGATTATAGTAAACTGAAGAAAGAAGGCCCTGCCTTCTAAATGAAATGTTTCACTATAAAGCTGCTTAGAATGAAGGTCTTCCAAAAGGCATCCACACAATTTTCTACTTAACCAGGAAATAGTTCTCCTCTAACTGCATGCAATCATGTTGCTATATTGTGTTGGGCATTATACCGATTAATAAATATCTGAAACTTGAAAATAAATGGTTTTTTTTTTTCCATGAAGTCAATTCATGATAAATTCCCCTGCTCCGAGAGGGTCTTTTCCTATGAAATGTTAGAGAATGGGGCTGGTCCCCACGGGAGAGATTAAAAAACAGCAAGGGCTGGGCGCTCAACCTGCTTGCTGAGCAGAGCAGAATCTAGTTGCATCTCAGAGTGGAGCAGAAAGTTGGGGATTTCCTCCCGCCATACCCCACTGCAGTGTTTACAGGCCCAACGGGTCTTTGACTAGCTTGGCACATAGTAGGTGTTTGATAAACATCTGTTAGTTGAGGGGACTCTACTTTCCTCCCATCCTGCTGGGGGAAGTGGCCTGAGCAGTGTAGGGGATCTCTGGCTAAGATGGACAACAACAAGGCCCATCTGTTGAATGTTTGCCAAGGGCCAGGCACCGCCCTGGGTGCTTTTCATCCCCACAACCTGGCTGGGTAGCTACAGTGAATGGCCCATTTTACAGAGCAGGGAACTGGGGCTCAGACAAGTAACATGCCCAAGGTCGCTCAGCTAGTGAGACCAACCATTTAACGTGACAGCTGTATTTTTCAGCACTTTATTTGCATTTTCCTCCCTCAAGCACTGGCCAGCAAGTAAGGAGAAGGTGAGATCTCAGATACCGTGGAAACTGTTAATCAGCCATTGAACATGTCAGTAGAAAAAAGTGTGTGTGTGTGTATGTGTGTGTGTGTGTGTGTAGCCATGTGCCACATAACGACGTTTCAGTCAAATGACAGACCGCATAGAAGATGGTGGTCCCGTAGATTATAATGCCATATTTTTACTGTACCTTTTCTATATTTCAGTATGTTTAAAAATGCAAATACTTACCATTATGTTACAATTGCCCGCAGTGTTCGGTACAGTAACATGCTGCACAGGTTTGTAGCCTGGGAGCAATAGGCTACACACTACATAGCCTAGGCGTGCAGTAGGCTATGCCATCCAGGTTTGTGCAAGTACAGTCCGTGATGTTCACACAATGGCAAAATTGCCTAGAACACATCCCCACTGATAAGTGATGCGTGACTTATATGTGTGTGTATATTTTGCTTTGATGAGAAACACGCTAACATTTGCCGTGATAGACATTTTGTACTGCTTTGTTGCATCTTCTCAGTAATCCCCATGAACTTAGTCTTAGTATACTCATTTCACAGACGGAAAAGCTGAGGCTCCAGAGCTCACAGTTGGCAAGCGGCTGAGCTGGGACTGTATCCAGCTCTATCTGGTTCCAAAGTCTGGCCTCAGAGACCCTCCTCACTGAGCTAGGATCCAAGCAGGAAGATGCCTCTGTATAGTGGACTTTCAAATGCAAATCAAACAATGAGGACCTCTCTGCTCCTTTCAGACTGACAAAAATGAAAAGGTTGAGTAATGCCTCCAGCTGGCCAGAATGCTAGGAAGGAAAAGTGTAAGCAGCGCTCATATGCCCTTGCTGGAAGTATAAATTGGTAGAGACTTTCCAGAGGTACCAGGGGCTCTCACGATTAAAAGAGTATTTCCAGTTTAACCCAGTGGTTCCAGTGTCAGGTCTGTTTTTCTACAGCCGTACTCGGACGCTTACACAGAGATATGTACATACATGTACATACACATACACAAGCACCGACATCTTTTCTCCCACACCACTGTAGATGAGAGCAAAAGCTAGAATTGACCTAAGTGTATATGAATTAGGAGATTAAATACATAATAGAATACCCAAACAACGGAAAACTGTGCAGCCATAGAAAGATTGAGGCAGATTTATTCATGAAGCTATGGAAGGATGTCCAAAGTAGACTCTTAAGTGCAAAAAAGAGAACCCTCATGAATATGTATGATTCCTTTTGTGTGATTACAAAAGAAGTTGAGGTGTACAGAGACAATTTCCAGAAGGGAATTTTAAGAACTATTAACAGAGCTTACCTCTGGGAAAAGGGAATGGAGAATGTTCCACCATTTACATTTTTACCAGAAGCATGCATTACTTTTGTATTTTAAAATATTAAGTATTATGTTTTACTTTCATGTTTTATATATTTTAAAAAATATTATTTTTCTATTTTCCTGCTCAAGATACATTTCACAAAACCAACACAAAGGCGGTTGAGCACGGCTTTGAAAGGAACAGAATGTAACCGTGGGCTTGGGGTTTCTTTAGTAACAAAACACCTTTGAAAGGAAGTGAAACACACCACGGAGGCGCCCAGACGGAGTGGGGGACTTCCTGCTTATCTGCAAGTGAAGGAACTTGTGTTCTTAAAGGGGCAGGAGGACAGTTATTTTCAAGTCTAGTGCTCTCAGGGTCCTAAATCAAATTGACTGCAGCGGGCCTTGTTCTGGAATGCAACTGAAGCACACGCGGGCCCAGCCGAGAGCCAGCCTGACTTAGAGCAGCTGTGGCTTGCATGTTTTCCTGAGGAATGTAGCTCAACGTTACATTTTGGTGAATTGAGTCATATTTTCAGTGAGGTAGGGAAGCTGCTCTTGGGATCATATAGCAATGTGTGTGTGTGTGTGTGTGTGCGTGTCTGAATATTCATGTATGGGGTTTCTAGAAGTAAAGGCACTGTGGCCAGACTGAACCACTCTAAAAGTGTACATTTGTACAGGTCCTTGGTTTTTTAATGCTGCCATTACTTTGCATCTGCTAGCTCCTTCTGGCCTGTAAGGGCGTCCCATCTATAAATGAAGAAATGAGGCACGTGGTAAGTGACTTGCCCACAGTCTCCGGGCAGGTAGTGAGGCCAGAAGTGGGTCCCCAGCCCAGCAGGTTGGCTTCTGGCCTGGTGCCCCAGCAGGGGAGGAGCTGGGGTTTCCTGGGGTTTCATCATCTGTCTGTCTGACCGTTTATGTGGAAGTAACTTTCCACTGACTTCCCTAGGCCTCCCTCAAAAGTGAAGTGCTAGTGGGGTGCTGGCGGGGGGTGGCTTCTGCAAGGGAGGGATCCCTTCCGCAAGGGGAAGCCTGGGAAAACAGCCTCTCAGCTGAGCCCAGTGTGGCCTCATGGCCTGGGACATGAGAAGGAGTCGCACGGAGGGGGTCGTCCAGGGAACAGAGCAGAGTCTTATCCCCTATCCCTTCCTGTGTCTGCCAACTGCCTGTTCCCCACAGGAATTGCCGGCTAATAGCTTCCACGGAAGCACGGCGGAGAAGCCCCACACGCCTGCTCTTCAATCTCTGTGCCACCCTAATCCTGCCGTGCCTGGGGCAGGGGGGTTGTGTAGGCTTGGCCCTTGCTTGCGGGTCCCTGGGAGGGCCCTGTGGAGCTCAGGGCATGGTGTGTCCTCTCCCCTTTCCCAAATTCCCATCACACCCTGAGGGAGGCCTGCCAGATTCAGCCAGTACAAATGCAGGACGCCCTGCAATTTGGACTGGAATTTCAGGTAAATAACAAATAGCTTTCTACGATAAATACATCCCATGCAATATTTGGGACATGTTGACACTAAAGAAATTATTTTCTTTCTCTGAAATTCCAGTTTAACTGGGCATCTTGTATTTCATCTGGGAAGCTTACCCTGAGGAGGAAAACTCTGGCCCTTTCACAGATATATTGCTGCTTCACATCCACCCAAACACTGGCACACACACAGCCCTCAGCAAGTCTCAGACCTCTAAGTTCTCCTAGGGGCTCCTGTCAGCCTTGCCCCAACTGGGTCCTCTGGCCTACAGGGGAGAGAATGGAGGGGGCTGGGGTGGGGCCGGGGAAGAGTGGGGAGGAAAGGGAGAGAGTTTCTGGAGAGAGCAGCGGTGGAGGAGGCAGCTGAGAGCTCGAGCCAGCGGAAACGGTGGACTGCAAGGGCTGGACTGCAAGGGCGGATGGGAGCCACCAACATAAGGAAGGGGCCTGTGCCCCTCACAAGTCTGTGCTCAGACAAGTGAGCAAAATCAAGACTTCCCTGAACTCCCTAAGGCCTTGCTGGGTCCCTCCCTGTGCATCTTCCCCAGGCAGCTGGCTGCAGCCCTGTCTTCTCCCTGTGGCCACGCAAAGGCAGGATTGAGAACCAGGAACACGATGGACCCGGGCCCTGGGGATGCAGAAAGTGCCAGCTCTCCCAGGCCTCACTTCCCCATCAGCAGAGAACTGCTTAACCCCCTGCAGTGCCAGGCAGTGAGCTAATCCGACCACCCACATGGTGCCTGCCCTCTCCCACTCCTTACAATCGACTTGATTGAGGTATAATTTACATAAAATGCATTCATTTTCAGTGTACCTTTGATGAGTGTTAATGGCCATGTGTGCCTACGTAACCACCAGCCCACTGGGATACAGAATATCTCCAGCACCTCAGAAATGTCCCTGTCTCTCAGCCAGTTTAGAGACTGGTGCCTTAACAGTGGCCCGCTGGGTAGAGCTTCTTTGCCCCGGAGGCAGAATGCAATCTTCACACCCCCACACCTTGGAAAGTCTTCTGTTGTGAGTTTGTCCTGAGAGTTGCCATTCCCTGTTCCCCATCGGCTGTCCCCATCGGGCTGGGTCTCCTCCATGAGGGGCCTGGGTCTTATTCCTCTTTGTATCTCCAGCTCCTAGCAATGGTGGCCCTGAATAAATAACACTTGTTGAGTGGGTGAGGACCACACTGGGGCGCAGGGCCTGAGTCC
Organism: Indri indri; assembly: GCA_004363605.1. Classification (NCBI taxonomy): domain Eukaryota; kingdom Metazoa; phylum Chordata; class Mammalia; order Primates; family Indriidae; genus Indri; species Indri indri. The sequence goes on along the minus strand of RJWJ010022222.1, from coordinate 8,352 downwards.
TGGCAAGTGGGGACAGTGTGATTAATCTGGAGAGGTCCTCTTCAAGACAGATGCAGGTGTGGGGGGACCCTTCCCCTCTCCTTCACAGCCTTGCTCACCTCAGCATGGGTTGCACTATTCCGGCAGAGACCCTGTTTGTCACCACATAGGAGGACAGGCCCATGAGCCCTTCTTTCCAGGTCGCTAGGGCAGTCGGAAGGCTTGACCCAACATCACCACCATGGTGTCAGTGGCCGGTATCTTCACTCCCCATTGGGAATGAATATGTAACAATGACAATAATATGGTAATTTTACATAGATGTTTCTGATCTTAAATGTCATTCAGGATCGTTGTATTAATAGAAAATCTGGAAAGTATGATAATAACTGACACTTATGACGTACTCATTGCATGCCGGGACTATAGTCTAAGCATTTCTCACTTGATTTTCAGAACAAAGTAATGCGGTGTGATTGGGGTACGAGCCAGTATGGTTACCCCCACTTTATAGAAGGGAACCAGTTACCTAACTTGTCCAAAGTCACATTGCTGGTAAGTGGAGCTGGGATTTGGACCCAGGCAGCTGGGCCGGAGGTGCCCCACTCCTCTGGCTCCTACTAAGTTTGAGAGCTGAATCTAGGAGATGTTTAGAAGATTTATTTTTTTCTCTTTCTGGTTTTGTTTTGTTTTAATTGCACTGTTTGTGTCCTCCAGCATGCACAGTTATTATTAGTGTGTGATATAATTATGTGCAAGGAACATAATCAGAGAACTGATTATGCGTCTGAAAATTGGAAGGGAATATTTGGGGGCAGAAACCCAAATTGAGAAATGACTGAGTTTATAGCCAGCAACAGCTGTTCTTTTCAGGAAGTTCGATCCATTTCTTTTACTGAAAGCGTTTCTGCTTCCTGAAGAAAGGTACCTCTTTGCTATGTGTTCAAAGGCCCAGTCCGTGTACGCGATGACACCCCACAGAGGCCGGCAAGCTTCAGAAGCTTTTCCTTTTCTCCTGGTCTCCTATTTCCAGATTATAGCCCAAACTTATCATTTCGACTTACCTGGAAGTCACTCGCTTCTCCCCATTTCCTTGCCTCTGCCCCAGCCCGCTGCTGTAATGGCCTCCCCTCCGGGCCGCCCTGGTCTGCTCTGCCCTGCTCTGCCGCACACTGTCCCCTGCGGTCAGTCCCTAACTGTGACCGCGCCACCCCTGCTTCCAAGCCTTCCAGCACTCCTCGCCACCAGCAGCGTAAGATGGGCAAGGGCCTGGGGTTGGCCTTCAGAGAGGGCCACAGTTTGCAGCCAGCGCTGTCCACCAGCACACTTCATCTGCCTCCGAGTAACCGAAGCTTTAGCCGCAGGGTTTATCATTCCTTCCTCGTATTCCTCCACATGCCTCCCTTCCACACCGCCATTCACACTGTTCCCTCTGCCACGAATGCCTTAGTCTCACTTCCAACCTCACAACCACCTTAGGAGACAACCATAGTAGCACAGATGTTAAGATAGAAAGCTCTGGAGTCAGACTGCAAGATTTGTATACTAGTTCTGCCCAGGGTGTGAAACCTGTGCAGTCACATGGGGCTGTGCTTGGGAGGGCCCTGGGCTTAGGAGGGCCCGGGCTTCTTAGGAGGGCCTGGGCTTAGGAGGGCCTGGGCTTGTTTTAATGCTATGCTGTTGCCATCTTGAAATGCTTCACAGTTTTTTAACAAGGGCACTGAGCTTGCAAATCATGTAGCCTGCTCTGATTCTGACCCTGACAGGTTGTAACTATAAAATAAGGATGACGGTGAGGGCTTAGAACAGGGCCAGGCACATTGGAAGCAGTCAGTGACTGCGAGCTGTCACTATTGCCATCTTACGAGCAAACAGAGGCTCAGTGAGTTGATCCACGCCCCACAGCTGTCACATGACAGAAACAGTGACGTGGCTCACTTTCACTTCCCATGAGAATGTGAACTTTCCTACGTAGCCCTGGCTCTCAGCACGTGGTCACATCTGCTACCAGTGTATTATGTGGCAATATTCAAAGGCCGCTCAGACCTTTTTTTTTTTTTTTTAAAGTCTTGGAAGTAAGCAGAGCACAGAGCTTGTATTCCTCACATAGGATACATGAGAACAGGAAACAAGTGACTGGCTTAAAGGCCCAAATCCAATTGTGAGCTTTGCTGAGACAAAGAAGCCAGCGTCAGGGTCAGGGGCTTCTTGGAGCCACATATTATGCCTGTCTCTCTTTAGTCTGGAGCCAGAATCCTCCTCACCTTCCAAAAGACAAAGACCCTAACAGATGCACACTGGTTTAAGGGGGGGCGGCCACCTCTGTGAGCCACTGGGAAGACAGGCAGTCTTGCTTTTTCCTGCAGCTCCCAGATTGCACTGCAGGAAGGGGGACATACCAAGAGATGCTTTACTTGTCCTGCAGCAGTGACATGACCTCAGTGCCACGATTGCCAATCATTGCCGGTCCCATTGTACCGGTTCCCTATCGCTGCCTTAACGGATGACCACAAATTTAGCAGCTCAAACAACGTAAACTTACCATCTTAGAGTCTGGGAGGTCAGAAGTCTCACTGAGCCAAAATCAAGGTGTTGGGGGGCCATGCCTCTTTCTAGAGGCTCCACAGCAGAATCTGCCTTCTTGCCTTTCCAGCCTCCAGAGCCAGCCAGATTCCTCCGTCTCCAAAGCCAGTAGTGCCGCATCTCTCTGACCATTCCTGCATAGCCACATTTCCTCTGACTCTTCTCTTGTGCCTCCCTCTTCCACTTCTAAGGACCCTTGTGATCACATTGGGCCACCCGGATAAACCAGGACACTCCCCATTTTAAGGACGGCTGACTGGCAATCTTAATTGCACCTGCAATCTAAATTCCCTTTGCTGTGTACCTGAACATACTCACAGGTCCCAGGGATTAGGATGAGGACGTGTTTGGGGGGCCATTACTCTGCCTACCATGCTCATTTTCTAGAGTACTTACAGCGTGCCCTTGAGAGATGTGCTCTAATCTCTCTGAGCCTTAGGCTTCTCATCTGTAAAACCTAGAAGTAATCCCCACTCTGCCCATCTCACAGAGTTGTCCTGAAAATGTAACAAAATAGTGCATGTGAAAATGGTAAAGTGCTATGTCAACACAGATGTTCCTATTAGGGGGAAGGGCAGGGGACATCATCTCTTGTGAGTGTCTGCTACGTCCTAGGTCGGTGTTGTAAAATGGTTTGTACCAGACGGTGCACATCTCTTCCCAGTTCCACATGCAGTGGTGTCATATTGGTGTCTTTTTTTTTAATTTATTTTTTATTTTTTTTATTTATTTTTTATTTTTTATTTTTGAGACAGAGTCTCGCTTTGTTGCCCGGGCTAGAGTGAGTGCCGTGGCGTCAGCCTAGCTCACAGCAACCTCAAACTCCTGGGCTCAGGCGATCCTTCTGCCTCAGCCTCCCGAGTAGCTGGGACTACAGGCATGTGCCACCATGCCCAGCTATTTTTTTCTATATATTTTTAGTTGTCCAATTAATTTCTTTTTATTTTTAGTAGAGACGGGGTCTCGCTCTTGCTCAGGCTGGTTTCGAACTCCTGAGCTCAAACAATCCACCCGCCTCGGCCTCCCAGAGTGCTAGGATTACAGGCGTGAGCCACCGCGCCCGGCCCTATATTGGTGTCTTGAAGTCAGCCATGGTGGGAGTATTTACACCAAGGAAATTGGCAAACACTACAAATCAGGGCTTCTCCCCCACACCCCAGAACCAGTTGTTAAACATTTACCGGCACATGCCAGGTGTATTCCATTTATTTAAGAAAAACCACTTGAAATGGGTTTTATTCCTTTATAGTAGAGGTGGGCAAAGTGAAGCTCAGAGCCAGTGATAAACCCACCTAAGTGGCACAGCTGGTAAGTGAGTGTTGCACTTGTCATATTACAAAGTTTTGGTCTTCCCGCCACACCCTCACATCCATTCTACACTCCTCCAACTCTGCCTGCCCTGGAGACATATGGTTAGTTTAACTGTCCAGGAGAATTATGGAACTTAACAGCATGTTCAAAACTGTAACCACCACGCCTAAGATGGTGGATGGCTGTTTTTTGGCTGTGGAAATTTGGTTTCGTGGGGGCTCGCCTGGGTCACTGCCCGCTTGACCTAAATTGTGTTTGAAGCCTTCCACTGCAGAGCTCAGGCAGCATTTGAAACCAGTGAATTCACCACTGTCAACTCCAGAGGTTTAAAAGGATTTGATGTAAACAAATCACCAGGTCACACAAAAGTCAAAGTGCCACATGGCTTCCTCTTAAACCACCCGGAAGTGACTGAAGACACAAGTGCTTCATTCACAGATGGATCAAGTAGCAGGCTAGCACAATTGACCTTTGGGAGCAGAGTTAATGTTGGCAATCCGAGAGAAAAATAAAAACCTCACCTTGCTTCATGCTCAATTTTCATCAGGTTCCCATTTCTCTGTGTGCTAACATTTTTTTAAGTTTGGGTTTTATTTTAAATGTGCCCAAGGCATAAGGAATCTAAAACAGTGGGTGTGAGGAGTTAATTAACCCAGTAGCAAAGACTGCCCATCTAACAATTGTTCTCAGCCTTGGCAGCACACAGGCATCACCTGGGGATCTTGCAAAACTCCAGCTGCGCAGCTTGCATCGTTTATTTTCCTTATTCCACATTGCATTTCTATTTCTTGGGTTTTCTGTTGTTTATAAAGAGTCAGTTTGGGCAAAGTGCTATTCAGTTACAAAGGGAGGCCCTGGCTCCACCGAAGGTGAAAGGCCTCAGGGCGTTTCCTGGTGGGTGTTTCAGAGAATAAAGGATCCCCACACCTAGAAAACCAGTTCTCCCAGACTCACCGGGGGCGACGTCATCAGGAGCCAATAAGAAACTGCCAACTGCCACTTGAGTTTACAGGTTAAGGTGTCAATTGATTAAACCTAGAATTGCTGGATTAACTGTTTCGGGTTAGGTTCACCCATCCTCTGATTTACGTAGATCCAGCCTCTTTCCTGTTCTCTTAGCTTCAACGCATTTGCTCTGTGGCTGTTGTAGGATTGGCCGGAGGAGGATCTGAGTCCACAGGCAGGTGAGGAGCCCGGTTTCAGGGAAAACAATGCAGATTCCACACCCTGAGCGCCTCGAGTCTAAAACCTAAGCCTGAACCTGCGGGCAGACCGTTGCTGCCACCTATTGGCAGTGATGGGCGCCGACGCGTGAGAAAGAGGCTGCGCCCCCTGGTGGCACATCCTGGCGGGCCCCTCCCTCGCTGCGTCCGCGTCTCACTGGCGAAGATAGAGGCAGGAAGGACTCCCCCTTAAATATGTCAGATGGGGGCTACGAGAGCAGGGAACTACACTCGTCACGTCTAGTAGTTTACCTTATCGTTGCACCATGTTCGTGTGAATCTTAAATGAGCCTCCCTTTTGTAATCTTTTATAATTCTGTTGTCAGAAAATGATGATTGTGTGTTCAGATGCGTGCCTAAGTTGAAATTTCTGGTCATTGGAAGCTGGGAAGGTATGCAAAGTCGTCCTCATAAGTCAGAGGAGCAGGAAGACCAGAAAAAGCCAACCTGTTGCTGTTTAAGAGCCGTTCAGCGTGTCTTTGCCTAAACCATAGCCGCTCAACAGGCCTGATGTGTCCCTTGCTCAAAGGGACATCATTAGAAACACATTAATTTGGTTTTAAGATATTGCCATCAGTAAACAAACCATATAGACCTCTGGAAAGGTTAATGTCATTTGTATCATACACGTCGTTTGTATAATACACGTGGAGTCTTACTCCACAAACATGTATTAAACCACTGCTAACTAATCCGCACTGCGCTTGGTGCTATGGGGATACAGGCGTGACTGAACTGTGGTTCCTGCCTTCCAAGAAAGCCCAGTCTTCAGTCCCCTATGAAATTTATAGGGGAGGGAGATCGAGCTACGTACAAACTACAACTAAGAACAAAGAAGTGCCATGATACAGGAGCAAAGCGCTGTCAAATTCGGAGATGGGAATCGTTGATTTTGAGCAAGGCACTTGGGGGATGCCTAGACCAGTGGTTCTCAAAGTGTGTTCCCCAACCAGCAGCATCGGCACCCCCTGGGATAAACTTGTTAGGGGCACAGACTTGTCCGGCATGCCCCAGGCTGTGTTTTGACAAGCCCTTCCGATGATGCACACAAAGTTAGAGAACCACTGGTTCAAAGAAAAGATGATGTGAGATAGAGACCTTGAAAGCCAAGTAGGATTTCTATAATTAAGGGATGCTAGGAGGGCGTTTATACTACTTATCCCTTACCTGTGTATGGTCATTTACACCCTGTTATCTGATTTGACCTTTACAACAACAGGACATGAGACAGAGACGGAAGTGGATAAAGTTTAGGTTTGGAGGCAAATATGAATTGGGTACCAGTACTCATCTGCCACAAAGCTGTGTGACCTACAGGAAGACCCTTGGCCTCTCAGAACCTGCTTTCTCACCTGTAAATGCTAACAGTCATATTCACTGTGGGGATTTGGGGGAAGGATTTGATATAATATGGAGAGTTGGTGCTCAATAAATGGCTACTATTTCTATATATTACTTCTATTTTTATTTTTATAAACCCCTATTGCCCATGAGAAAACCCAGGCTTGATGGTAGACTTCAGGCTGTTGCTTGGATTCCTGCCTCTCAGGCCTGGGCTGGCTTCCTCTCTTCCTAGTTTTCACTACAGACGAAGACTCTACTAAGGCCCTCATGCTGCTTCTCGAGCTAGTAGCATGTCTGGGTTTAGCATACCTGGGACTAGAGAGGACTCCACTGGTCTGGTGTGAAACTGGCAGCCACCGAGGCAGAGCTTGAGCAGAAGGAACTGCACGTCGAAAAGTATGGGTAAGGCTGAGGCATAAGCACCAGTGAGCATCTCATTTTCTCCCCCAAATTAGCCACTTTTAGGGAACAGATATACATAAGCCCTCTTGTGTTCTTCCCAAGTTTAAGGCCAAAAGTGGGCAACCTTTTATAACTTGTAGCCACTGGATAAAGACTTGGTCTCTGAGAATTTAGTGGATTTTTTTTCTTTATATGTCCAGCATATACACTGCTGGAGGTGCTACTGGCATGGGGTGAGTGGAAGCCAGGGACACTGCCAAACAGCCCAGTGTACAGGACAGCTTCCTAGTCCCCAACAGAGAATAACGTAGTCCAAAACATCAATAGTGACAAGGCTGAGAAGCCCTGTTCTAAAGTATTTCGCCAAAGCCTCAAAGTCAACATGTCAAAACTCAAGGCTGGGTGTCCCTGGGTTTGTCTGGTTCTATAATTGATTCCTCATTGTTCTCCCAACTCTTTCAGGCTAAAGCCCTTAGTGTTACCTGGAACCCTTCCTGAGCTTTGCTCCATAAATCCATTCAGTCTCCAAGATGTGTGGATTTTTGCCCCAGAATGTATTCCCAAGTCGCGCCTTCCTTCCCATTCTCACCAGTCTAGCCAAGTACTACTCTCCATCATAGCTTGTCCAGGGTCATCTCCGCTGGATTTGTACTCCTGGAGCTCGGGAAACTTGTATTTTCCTCTTTGAGTCCTCCATGTCCAGTAAAGTGCCCAGTGAGTGGAATATACATGGGGAAATACATAGGAATATACAGCAAGAAAGATTTCTGGCTCAATATAAACCCTAATATCCAACACTTCAATGAAAACGTATACATAAGATTTAAATTTGTCTTTTAATGAATACGTTATTATGGCAAAGAATTAAACATGCTTCATTAAAGAAGGGTCAATATGATGACAAATTTTAAGCTTTCTTCTGGAAGTTCCACTCTATCATCTTTGTTATGCACTTGACTGCTTAATCTGCTTATATATCAAACAATAAGTCCTAGAGAGAGGATAGGTAATTTGTGGGTTCTGACAGCCTATGAGGTAGAGTTTATTTTTTGTCCTCTCCCTCATCTGCCTCCTACCTGCAGTTTTCCCCACTCACACAGCCTTGTTCCTTCTCTGCCGCCCACCTGACATCACACCACAGCTCATAGACCTGCTCACCGTCAGCTGCTTTTCAGCCTATGTGCTCAGCTGGGAGAAGAAATGCCTCTGAGGGGATCACCCAGATTTTTTCTTTTCTGTGCTTTTTTTTTTTTTTTTATGAGTTGTTACTTCTCAGTGACTCCATGGTTATAAACTGGATGGTAGGAAAAAACATTTAAGCAGAAATAAAGAAATAACTGTATCATGTTGCCATTTTCCTTATCATTTCCTTATTTTAAATTTTATTCCTTTAACTTCTTTATATCTGCTAGGCAGTCAATAATGGCTCTATCTATATAGAGATACTTCTCCACATGTATCTATATGTGTACATTATACATATGTGTGCACATTTCATATTGGTTTCCAG
>RJWJ010022221.1:0-27070 GCA_004363605.1 Indri indri | reverse complement strand
TATGTAGAAGAAAATAGGAACAGTGGGAAGGATGGTAGCAAGAGTGAAGAATTGCCCTTCACCAGACAAGACTATGACAAAATTAACTGAGTCCTCATTTCAGTTTTAAAATGAATAAAAGGGAAATTATATACACAGCTCAGGCTTAACATATGGAGTGAAGTCTTCTAGGAAACAAAAAGCAACTATAATAACAATACCGACCTTTTTCCTCTTAATTTCTCTTTGGAAGATGACTGTGTGAATGGGACATGGCAAGTAGAGAGTTCTAATATTTGACTGAGGGAAACTTAAAATCATATGTTATCCATGGTTTTTAAGGATATTGCATTGAAATAAGGAGCTATTTAAGTTAAGGTGCTGTCAATTGAATTGTGCTTTAAATCATTAAATTGTACCTCAGATCCGATTTTATTTAGAGAAGGCTATCTTTGCTGGGCATGGGGACTCGTGCCTGCATTCCCAGCTACTCAGAAGGCTGAGGTGGGAGGATCGCTGGAGGCCAGAAGTTTGAGGCCAGGCTGGGCAACATAGTGAATCCCCGTCTTTACAAAAAATAAATAAAGAAAAAAGAAAAAGAAAGAAAAGGCTATCTTTCTGGACTATAGATAAAAACGAGAATGATAACATGGACTCAATGACAGTTATCGAAAAGTTCTTCAAAGTTTCTTATACTTTATAGGTTTATTCATTTTCCCCCAACTTTTTATTTTGAAAATTTTCAAACCTACGAAAAGGTTGCAAGAATATCTTGATTCATCAATTGTTAACCCTTTCCTACATAGTATTTGTTTTGTCTAGAAAGGTAGATAGATGTAGATATATGTTTATATATATGTACATGTATATATATATACACACATATGTATATGCACATATTAATATATATGAACAATAGTCTCTCCATGTATATACATAGTTAGATATGGGTATATACATACTTTTCTGAACTCTTTGAGAATAAGTTGCATTTATTATGAGACTTTATCCCAAACACTTCAACATGTATCTTCTAAGAATAACGACATTCTTCTATATTAACTCATTTTCATTATCAAACCCAAGACATAACATTGGCGCAGTACTATTGTCTAATGGGCAGTCCATATTCAAATATTCCCCAATTGTCCTAATAATGGCTTTTGCAATGGGCTCAAGCAAGGGCAATGTCTCTTTAGTCTCTTTCATGACACTGACATTTTTGAAGAGTCCAGGACAGTCATTTTGCAGTGTCTCCCAATTTGAATCTGTCTAACTTTTCCTCATTCAAGTGGGGTCACGTGTGAGAAGTTTACGGTGCTGCCATGAAAACATGTAGAAATGGAATCTGGCCCTCTAAGGAGAGCAGGGACAGGGAGGATTCTCTAAGGAGCTCTTGGCCCAGCTCAAGTCTGAACAATGAATAGGAATTAACTAAGCAATCTGGGCCATTGAAAGCAGGACTATTCCAGGCCCAGGTGGTGAGAAAGAGCATGGTGGCTGAAGAAAATGACAAGCTGGGGAAGATGATGACTTCGGTTCTGGACACTGTAGGACTGAGTGCTCCCTTTGAGAAATCTAAGTGAAAAGCCACGTGGGCAGGTGGAAGCCTGAGGCAGAGGCTTGGGCTGGAGATTACCATCTGTGAGCTAATGATGTGTTTGACATTTGCTATGAATGAGATCACTGCACAGAGTAGAGAACAAAAAGAGGCTTGGTGTAAGCCTTGAAGAATACCAACATGTAATGGCTGGGTGGGAGAAGGTGGAGGAATAGCCAGAGAGATGGGAGGAAACCTGCAGAGTGGGTGTAAAGAAAGGCAAAGGAAGAAGAGTTTCAAGAAATGATGAGAAGTGTGAAAGAAAAAATTATTTTGACCCTTGTTAAAACAATATGGAAAACTTTATTCAAGATCGTTGTCCCTGTGTCACCTCCCACTGGCCTACCAATGCGCACTGGGATCATATCCAAATTCCTTGTGTCAGGGTCTGTTTCTGCAGGAGCCCAAGCTAATACAGTGCATCATGAACCAAGGATTATGATTCAAGCACATATGGCACATTAACAAAAACTGAACATACGCCAAGCCATAAAGTCTCAACAAATTTTAAGATTAAATCATATAAAATGTTCCCAAACCAATTGCAATTAGGCAAGATAACTAGAAAAATCTCCTTATGCTTAGAAATGAAGAAATATGATTCTAACTTCTAAATAATCTGAGATCAGTGGAGAAATCAAAATAGAAAGCCATGCTTTGTGAGAAATTTAAGTGCATATATTAGAAAAGAAGAAAGGCTGAACACCAGTGAGCTAAACATTCATTTCAAAAAGGTAGGAAACAGAAAAGTAAATCCAAAGAAAGAAGGAAATAACTAATTGAATTAAAAACAAATAGGCTGGGCATGGTGGCAGCACACAACTATAGTCCCAGCTACTTGGGAGGCTGAGACAAGAAGATCACTTCAACCCAGGAATTTAAGGCTACAGTGAGCTATGATTACACCACTGCACTTCAGCCTGGGTGACAGAGTGAGACCCTAGCTCAAAAAAAAAAAAAAAAAAAAAAAAAAAAAAAAAAAAAAAAAAAAAAAAAAAAAAAAAAAAAAAAAAAAGGCTTGCCCTCAAAAACAAGTATGTAAAAAAATTACTAAAACTGATAACTCCCTGTCAAAATTAATCAAGAAGAGTATATGAATAACAAATGTCAGAAATAAAACAGGGGCTATCACAATAATTATATAGACTTCAAGAAGATAATATGAGGATATTAACAAATTGATTGTAATTTGAAAATGTAGATAATTTTTGTCTTGGTCCATTTTCTGTTGATATAACAGAATACCATAGACTGAGCCAGGCACAGTGCCACATTGCCTGTAGTCCCAGCTACTCAGGAGGCTGAGACAGAAGGATTGCTTGAGGACAGCAATTTGAAGCTGTGGTTCACTATGATTGATTGCTCCTATGAACAGCAAAAATGGGATATCACAGATTGGGTAATTTATATAAAAAAGAAATTTCTTACAGTTCTAGAGGTTGGGAAGTCCAAGAGCATGGCACCTGCATCTGATGTGGGCCTTCATGCTGCCTCATAGCATGGCAGAGAGCATCACATAGCAAGACGGCATGAGTGTGCCAGCTCAGGTCTCAATTCCTCTTCTTATAAAGCTACCAGTTCCATCATAAGGGCCCCAACCTGATGACCTTGTCTAATCCTAATTACCTCTCAAAGGCCCCACCTCCAAATAACATCAACATATGAATTTGAGGACTGTTTCCAATACATGAAACTTGGGGGATACATTCAAACTGCAGCAATGTGAGAAATTCCTAAAAACATACAACTTACCAAAACAGGCACAAGAAGAAACAGAAATTATGAAGTTCTTGCAGCAGATTAAATATGGGCACAAATTTCTTGCAGCCAAATGCCATCAAAAAGTGAAGTGTCCTCACTCTTAAATTTTAACCTGGGCTGGACCCATGACTGCTTTTACTAATAGAGTGTGGTAAAAAAATGATGTCTTTTGCTAAAACTTTTTTTTTTTTTTTTTGAGACAGGGTCTCACTCTGTTGTCCAGGCTAGAATGCAGTGGCATTAACATAGCTCACTGCAACATCAAACTCCTGGGTTTAAGTGATCCTCCTGCCTCAGCCGCCAGATTAGCTGGGACTACAGGCACATGCCACCATACCCAACTAATTTTTTTATTTTTTATAGAGATGAGATCTTGTTATGTTGCCCAGGGTGGTCTTGAACTCCTGGCCTCAAGTGATCCTCCCACCTCGGCCTTTCAAACTGCTAGGATTACAGGTGTGAGTCACAGTGTCCAGCCAAAGTGATGTCTTTGCAGTTTCTATTTTCATTCTATTGGACCCCTAAGGGCCACCACATAAGGAAACTGGTCTAGCCTATTGGAAGAGAGGCCACATAGAGATGTTCTAAACTGTAATATGAAAAAGCTGGGTGCCTATAGTCCCAGCTACTTGAGTCTGAGGCTGGAGGATTGCTTGGGCCCAAGAGTTTGAGTCCAGCCTAGGCAAAGTAGTGAGACCTCATCTGTTAAAATAAAAATAAAATGTAGTCTGGATCTCCATTTTGTCTGTTCTAATTATGTTTCTTTTAGTTGTACGAAGCAGAACTCCACTCAAGCAAGTGAGCTGGGCTGAAATCATGCACAGTAATCTGAAGGCTCAATCCACAGCTCAAGGAAAGTAGAGCTGTAAACAGAAAGCCACGAGGACCCAGGCAGCCCTTTCAGGGGCCATAGGAACCAATCACAATCTTCTCTGCACTACCTGGGTTTCTTCCTGTCTTGGCCACATGGCGTCCAGTGGCTCCTGCAACCCTGCCTTTACAAGACCCACCCTGGCTCCTAAGCCAATGGACAATTTCTTTTGTCTTGGAGATTAATCCCCAGGAGAGACTCCCATGGGCCAGGCTCATTTTTCTAAGCCAGAGCACAAGCCTTAGGTTTCAAATGGCGAGTAATTCCAATTCCAGAGGTTTGGAGTCACCTCCAGGGAGGTGAGACTTGTCTGAATGGTGAATCTGGGTGCAGGCCAAGGGCATGCTCAGCTCAGCACTCTGGGGTCTCTCTCCTGCACACCTGCCTGCCTGCTCTCTGCCCTACCCCTCTGGGGAGCCTGAAGTCCTGAGAAGAAACAAGAAGCTGCGGCAGCCAGTGTTGTTACCTGCCCAGACCCACTCAGCATCTCCTGTGTGCTGAAGGCTGCTTTCCTGATCCCATTATCTGCTCAGGGCTCTCTTCTGACGGCAGAGAGCACACTCTGCCCACACAGGGCAGGCCAGGAGTGCCTGACAGTCCATGCCCAGAGCAGTCCTCAATGACAATGAGGAGCTGGTGGATAAATACAATTCCCTCGCCCCTTGATAGGGTATTGAGGTATGTTCTATACAGGCTCCCAGAGGTTCCCGGTGGGGTTAAGCCCCAGTTGCCCACAGTGGTAAGTGGCTTGATAATGTACCTTTTAGTGGTTGCCTTCCTCTCTCTGTCTCCCTTCTCCACTCCCCTACCAGTGTTTCTGGAATCAAACTCCAAATATACTATCTGCACTCAAATTCTCAGGGTTGGTTTCTGGAGGAATGTAAACCAAGACAGAACAGAAATCCAGCGCACAGACTTCCAAGCCACAGCCTTCCACGCACTTGTTTTCATCTGCATTGCCCAATGCTTTCGCCAACTGGTTCTGAATTCAGCGGGGAAAGAGGCATGTTATTTATTGCCCCCCAAGCCTCCAGAAAATGCAATAAAGATCTGGAGAATGCTAGAGTGGAAAGGAGAAAAGGCCTGTCTGCCATATGCATGCAGCAGGAGACAAGAATGGCTTTTTGGCAGAGTTAACAGGGGAAGAAGGGTTGTCCTAACTCTGGTGAACAGAAGACCAGGGATTCTGCCCAGCCAGCTCTTCAGGGCCCTCTCAGGTGCTGATGGCAGGAATCAAAGCCCAGTGTACACAGTCTTTATTTATTGAGAGTCCTGATATCCAGGAAAGCCAGGCCCACAGCCAGGGCCCTCAGTACTCCATCTGGCCACTCTGCAGGGCTGGGGTGTCAAGGAACCAGTCATTCATGTCCAGTTTTCCTGCAGTCAAAGGAGTCCTCAGGAGGCAGGAAGCGATTGTGCCTGTGGAGAAAACACATCGACACTACTAGCACCTCTTCGGTGCCCAGCCTGGGACCTCTGATGGGGAGACCATGCAGACCCAGCAGAGGCCGGCCTAGCAAAGCCCACAGTCTCAGTGGGAGAGGGTGTCAGGCAGTGACTTGGCCATGTGCCTCGTGAGCAAGTCAGCTGTGCTGAACTGTCACTAGCAGCAGGGAGGCCCATTCTGCTGAGTTTACTGGGCACCTGCTGTGTGCCCAGCAGGCAAAAATCTCACTCTGGGGAGTTTGCAGTCAAGTAGGGAGAGACAGACAACAAATGAACAAAAATATGGCAACTTGTGAGAAATTCAATTAAGAAAACTAAATCAGAGTAAAGAGCAGAGGCATGTTGGAGTGGAGGGACATGTAGCACTTTAAACTGTCAGCTACAAGAACACCGGATGTTCCAGCAAGGCTTTATATCATGTTTTGTGAGATGGGCATGTCTGTGTGTTTGCTACCATGTAGTCTAGACAATAGAGGCCCAAATCTCACTGCCCCCAGCTAAGAAGGAAAAGCTGTAACTGGGATGCCACCACCAGGAAAGAGGAGGTCAGCGGGAAGAGCAGGGTGTTAGTTCCTCCGAGTGCACTGGACAGCCATGAGCAGATTTTAAAGGGAAGAGCTGTGACCTAATTTCCATTTTTAAAAGCTCCTTTGGCTGGCAGGGACTGTCAGGGGAGGGGTGGCCACAGGGAGACAAGGGAGAGGCTATTTGTTTGTTCAGGGAGGGAAGGAGCAAATGGCTCTAAGATGGGAGGATGGGTCTTAACTGCTCAGATGCCCAAAAAAATTGAAAAAAGAAATGTCCCCAACAAATGACTATAAAACTTAGTGTGGACAGTATATGATCACTACTGAATGTTTCCTAAGGAGAATTAAATTCCTCCTGGCTGGTTTCTACTCTTGGGGTGGCAACCTTTCATATATTCCTGCCTTATAAAAGAACCAACAACTGTAGGGCCTGGTTAGAAGAGCAACTCCCCAGCAACTCTTTAGTCAAACACTTTCCTGAAGCAGGTGATGGGAGGGAGGCAGTTACAAGGCAGTAGGATGTGAGCCGTGATGGAGGGGCTCGGGGACCTTGGGAGCCCAGGGATGGGAACGGGGCATCAGAGAGGTTTTCTGAGGTGGGGGGGTATCATCTACGTTGGGACTAGGAGTTAGCCAGGAGATGGATTAGGAAGGGCAGTCCAGGCGGAGGAAACCGGACAAAAGCAGCAGAGGCAGGCACTTGAGTAACTGCATGTTCACTGAGCTGGAACACGGAACTTGAGGTGGAAGGTGGGGAGAGGTGAGGCCAGAGGTCACAGGGGCTGCAGACCCTGCTGGTGTTGAGTCTTGGCCTGGTGGAAGCGAGCACCATGGAAAAGTTTCTAAGTAGAAGCAGAACATGGTCAGATTTCCTCTGAGATCACTCTGGGACCATCATAGAGGACAGAATGAAAGGTAGGATGGAGCGCAGAGGCCCAGGAGAAGGTTGGTCCAGTGGTATGAGAGAGAAGCTGGGGCTGCAGGGACAAAGAGGGCCACAGAAGAAGGTGCTCAAAGGGGCTGGGGAAAGATGCGATTTCGCCTTTGGAGCTCATGGTCCAGTGGGGGAGGCAGTAAGCATCTGAAAGAGTGCTTTTCAACCTTTTATTCATTATTGCCCCCCGCAAGGAGTCTTTTTAGACTTTTGTTCTAATTGCTCCATCCGTGACATTTTAATATCACGGATATACTGTATATCTGTTTACGTACTGTATATATTAAAAAGAGTAACTTTTTTTGCCCATCCCACCACACCCCCTCTCCCAGTATAGCTGAGGAGCAGTGAGGAGGGAAGAGAGAGGGCAAGGGAGGAGGTGGATGAGGTCAGCCTGGGGAAGAACACAGAAAACCCAGCAAGCACCTGGGGCTTTGTTCTCAGTGTGAATGGGAAGCCACTGGAGAGCTTTACGGCATAATGTGACTAGACTTCAGTTCATAAATGTTTGCTCAGGATACTGTATGGAGGCAAGAGAAGAGAGATTCGGGGAGACCAGGGAGAAGGCTGGGGCAGATATCCTGGCGGTGGAGGGGAGTGGTTGGACTAAAGCAGGGGCTGTAGGGCGACAAGAGGTGATTGTGTTCTGCATTCTGGATGCACAGCAAAGGCCTATGCGGCAGTGGAGTGGGGGCGAGGATGACTCCAAGGTCTTTACCTGAACAACTAGAAGGATGAGGGGAATGTTATGGGGGTAAGGGATGAACTGGTGAGCTCCCCTTACCTCCATAGTCGTGGGCAAGCGTGGGGGCTGCACCTGTTCGGCACACTGCAGGAAGCGGCGCACATGCTCTGCGCAGTTGCCTACGGCTGCCTCATTCTGTCGAAGACACTGCTCGAAGGACTCGAAAGGCTCAGCACAGGCCTGGCGGATCTGGCGGATGATTGGGCTGTGGGGGTAGGGCAGCTCAGACCCTGGGAGACTCCTACTCCACTGCCCACCCACCACACTGTCTCGTACTTGCCCACACTCACTGCGATGATGTGCATCTAGCAATGCTCATCTTAAGGTGGTGACAGTCCCGCTGCCACGATTCAGGCTTGGCCGCCACACACTGGCCATACTGCTCCAGTTCCCGGCTGCAGTAGCGAGCAGTGACCTCCAGAGCCGCCTGCCTGTGAGAGAGGGTGTTGGCTGAGGATAATTCCAGGCAGCATGCAAAAAAAGGAGTTGTCATCTGGGCTTGAGGTAGGACTAGGTATCCTGGGCAGATCTGGGAGTCTAAGGGATCCTGAGATGGGGCCAAGGAGGTATAGAGGTGAAGCCTGGCCTTGGGGGTTGTGAAACAGGGTGGGAGCTTCTGGGGAAGGTAGTGTAGGCCCTGAAACAAGGTCTGATTATTCTAAGGTAGGACTTGGGGATCCTGGAAGAAAAGTGTTAGAATCCAGGCATCCTTCAGTAGGCCTGGGGATCATGCAGAGGTTGGGGCCTTAGAAATAAGATCTAGAGTTCTAGGGAAAGAGTTTGGGAGCCCTAAATGAGTTTGGAGGTCTTAAAAGTGAGGTTTATAAGTCCAAGAGGTGGGGGTCTCAGGACCTGGGGAAGAGTCTCTTGGCCAGACAGAGTCTTAGAGATGAAACCTGAGGCCCTGGGGTAGATTTGAGGGTCCTGGGATGGGACTCAGGATCTTAGAGACATGATCTGGAAGCCCTGGTGAGGTGGGGGCTCTGAAGCAAATCTAGAGTCCCACAATCAAGCTCTTGGGATTTGGGGAGGACAAGGTCTGGGGTCTTGGGCAGATCTAGAAAGTACAAAAGGTAAGATCTGGTGATCCAAGGGAAGGAAATGGGGCTTTAAGGAGGGGTATAGGAGACCTAGAGATTCTTGGACAAGTCTGGAGTCCTAGCGTTGCCATGTGAATGACTGGAACTGGGGTGCAGGGAGCGGAGCGCGAGTGAAGACAGACTGGACCTGGAAGTCCTAAGCCACCACGACGAAGGGGCGGAGCCTAAACGCTCAGGGGGCGGGGCTTGAGCATGAGATGGGATGGGGCTCGTGAGGGAAGACGTTGAATCGGAGGGTCGGAATGGACCAGAGAGGCGGGTCCTGATTCCCGAGGTCCTAGGCTAGGTCCAGGTCACTGGGGAAGAAAAGGGCGCGGCGGCACATACGGGGTAGACGCTCCCGCTACTCACATCTCGAGACTGGTGCCGATGTGGGGTCAGGCAGGCAGGTGAGACCCGCCTTTTCCGGTATCAGGTTGTCGTGGCGGCGGCCAACCCCGCCCTCCCTGCCTGGTTTCTTCCGGTCGCAGAGTGGACGAGCAGCCCCATTCGCTTTGGGCCCAACCCGTCATGGCGGCGCCCTGCTTCTCCTTCCGGCCGGGCTCGTCATGGCGTCGCCCTGCGGAACCACTTCCGTCCTCAGCGGCCTAGTTGCTTTATCCCTTCCCGTTTCTGGCTTGCCGTGGCCGCGCCTGCGGTTCAACGGAAGTAAGCAATCGAAAGGATCGCGGTGCCTGGGCCCTAAAGGGAGTGCGGCGCTGAACTTTGCGGCGCCTCACCGGGCTGAGCCGCAGCCACGAGCGCTCCAAGTCTCCCGGCTGGAACTGAGGGCGAGCGCCCCTCCACATGCCGTTTGCGGCTTGGTTGGGCCCTGTGGCTGCTGGCTGCCGGCTGCCGGCTGCTGGGCTCAGAAACTGGGGGCCAGATCCCTAACATTGCGCTGCCACCATTGGCCTTGTGCAAACGCTCATCGTCCTTCCGGGAGACTGTTTCCTGCAAGCGCGCGGAGCCAGAGGGCAGGGAGGAGGTCACCCCAAAAGCCGTACCACCCCTGCTGGGCCTCCCCTCTGCCCAGGGTGGGTTACCCAAAACGTGCCCCTTGTCCTTTAGCAAAGGTTATAAAGCCAGGACATAGACAGGCTTTAATCCTTTATGCGACCATTGGCATGTTGTTTCTCTCTGTAATTTCTCCTGGTGTGGCTATTTAGAGTCCTCCCAGTGTAGCAACGTTTCTGCCTCTCGTCCATCTGTCTTCAAAATGTGAGGTTAGACCTCGGCGTGAGTTTCCGCATTTATGAGGCTGGATATCCCTTGGTCAGAACACTGAGCATCAGTCCTGCTGCCTAGTATGCAGATCTTTCAAGACTGCCGAAGTGAGCAGAAAATGCAGTTAATCGTAGTGTTTAAGAAGAACAAGAGCTATTTGACTGTGAGCAAGTGATAACGAACTTGTGGTCTCAGTATGCCCATCTGTAAAATGGGGATGTTGACAGTGAAATCCTTCACGTAGGGCATAGTGCAAGTGAACGGTTTAACACAGATACTGGAGTAGTAGGAGTTCTGGATAAGCGAGAGCTTTTACACGAGGCTGTAACCATAAGCTGCCCTGGTTGGCAGATGACATCTGATGACTGCACCACTGGCCATCTGAAAATGCCTCAGTTGACACACGTAGGTTTGAAGCCATGGGCACTGAAAAGAAGATATAAACCTCGAGATCCGTCCATTTTTCCTACTTGAAAAACTTCCAAGTGTATGTTTGATGGTAGAAGAGGAGAAGGGAACAGCATCAAGGGCTGTGGGAAGAGACAGAGGACTGTTTCCTTTGGCTTGATTGTGGACTGAATCCCTAGATTTTCCTCTCCTGGGAGAATGAAATCTTAACCCATCCTATGCCCTTGTTGGTGCTCAAAAGTGACACCCCAAAGACTGGCATTTTTGCATGCTGAGAGGCCTTATAAGGTGCCTCAGAATCAAGATCCCTCCAACCTAGTCTTGTTACTCCCCACTCCCAAGCACAGGGAGGGACTCTTTCTGGAATTTCCTTATCTGACCAAGAAAGCTTCTTTCCAAAGAAATGCAATTGTCTTAAACCCCTCCCTAGGGATATCCTCACAGAACCAGGAAAGATCAACCACCTGAGGAGAAGAGACTGAGAGTTATCACCACACATAGATGGACTTTTCATCTGTTCTGGGGGGCAGCTCCAAAAAAGTCTTCAGGGACTTTATCTGCATAATAAGACAACCTTTGTTCCCATGCAGCACCTCTCGCCTTCCCATGTCTGCCTCCCACCTCCCAGGTCCATTCATTCTCACTGAAGATTTACTGCCCCCCAAAAGAATTGTCAACATTTCTCATCTCCCCTCACCCCATGACAAAGGGCATATAGATTTACTGGGTTATTCATTCTCCCATGATTCCTCCATGAAAGTTAAAACCTGCATGCCTTGCTTATGAATCTGCCTTTTTTTTTTTCTTTTGAGACAGGGTCTTGCTCTGCCACCCAGGCTGGAGTGCAGTGGCATCATAATAGCTCACTGCAACCTCAAACTCCTGGGCTCAAGCGATTCTCCTGCCTCAGCCTCCGGAGTAGCTGAGACTACAGGCGTGCACCACCATGCCTGGCTGGCTAATTTTTGTGTGTTTTGCAGAGAAGGGGTCTCACTCTTGCTCAGGCTGGTCTCCAACTCCTGGCCTCAAGTGATCCTCCTACCTTGGCCTCCCAAAGTGTCCAGTTAATCTTTACCAACTGTGTAAACAGTTAAGTGCTTTGAGTGGAGTGGAATGTACCATTTTTTTTTCCAATAGAAAAGAAACATATTTTTACATTTAATGGATTTTCACTTAGTATCAGAGTTTTCAGGAACAAGATAAAGCCATCATGTGGGGGTCAGCTGCATGTGAATAATAAGTTCTGATCCCAAGTACTGAGGCTCTGGTGGTAGCAGGGGAGAGAGCCATGCAGAAAATAGCTACATAAATGAAAGGGGATAGAACAGCTTCAGCAGTTGATGAACTGTATAAAAGTCAGGCTATGGCACATGGCATCTGGAGGTGTGCGGCCATCTGTATGTGTGGATCAGGGAAGGTCTCAGGGTCAAGCTCCAGATACATCTAAGTGGGGAGGAGATGCCACCTGACCACATGAACAGCAGAGACCAACAGTGTCCTGGAGGGAAGGTCAGGGACCTCGAGATTTCAGATAAGCCATTGTTTATGGAGAAAATTGGTTTTTTTTTTATTTTTTTTTACCTCTTTAGTAGTACAAAAGCCAACCAGTCCTATAATAATCAGATCTTTCTGTGATTTATTCCCTTAAGGATGAGATTTTCATAGTATCATCAAATGCTTTAGCCTGGCCACATGACGACATAGAATGTTCCTCACTCAGAAGCTGGAAGCCCAGGCATGAACCTTCTAGCTAGTGTGCATGCTCCCCACAGCCTCTGCCTGCCACTCAAGCCCCTATCTGTGTGGTGGTCCCTGCCTCTGGGGTGGCATCAACCTGAGACAGAGCAGCACTGGACACTGGATGTCATGGAGTTTGAGGTTGCAGTGTGGGCTGTGATGACTCCACTGCACTCTAGCTGGAGTGACAGGGTGAGACTCTCTCTCTCTCTCAAAAGGCAACTATTGATACAGGCAACTTGAATGGATCTCAGGGGAATTAAGTGAAAAAGGCCAATCTCAAAATGTTATGATTCTATTCACATAAGATTCTTGAAATAAAATTATAGAGATGGAGAACAGCTTAGTGGTTGCCAGGGGTTAGAAATGGGAGACAGGGGTGGGGATGGCTATAAAGGGAAAGCATAACATCTACCTGTGGCGATGGAACCGTTGTGTCTTGATTATATTGTTTACATCAATCTACACAGGTAATAAAATTAAACAGAACTATACACACAACATAAATGACTGCACATAAAACTGGTGAAATCTGAATAAGCTCTGTGGATTGTCCCAATGTCAATTTCTTAGTTGTGATTATACAATTTAAAATGAAAAGTTAAAAAAAAATTTTTTTAACAGTTTTTAGTGCTGATAAAAAATAAAGTGGAGAGACTTGAACAATAGACCTCAGCTATGAGTCAGACAGAGACTGAAATAGGATAAGAAAGTCTATAGTTGGGATTGTATTTACATAGGGGGAAGTTACCAGACAATAGATTCAAGGTGTTTTCCCTTATATTTTCCAACCAGTTTCATGAAGCAAAGCCAGGATATATCTTGAATGAATAGATTTTTCTGTTTATTCCTATTTGCCTTATAATTAGTGGTAGACCACCTAAAGCCAAACTCAGGGAAAAATTATCTTAGGGAAGCTTTTATCATCAAAAAGCCTCTAAGATCATCTACTGCCAACACTATTTAAAATGGCCAAAGAATGGAACAACTCAAATATCCATCAACAGGGGGCAATACACAAAAAAGAATAAGCAGCACTCTACAAACTGACACGATAGCAGCTCAATATAAATAATGCAAAAAAAGCTAAGTGCAGACCAAATAGAAGACTCACTGAATTTGAGATTTAGTATGAAGGTAAATTATCTCAAAAAACTTTTTATATTCATTACATGTTGAAATGACATTTTGGCTATATTACTTTAAAATAAATATATTATTAAAATTATTTCTAAGATATGCAAACAACCTTAATGTCCATTGATGGATGTGGTATATACATCCAATGGAATATTAGCCTTAAAAAACGAGGAAACCTTCCCATACGCTACAACATGGATGAATCTTGAAGACATTATGCTAAGTGAAATAAGCCAGACAGAGAAGGAATAATATTGCATGATCCCACTATGAGTTATCTAAAATAGTCAAACACGTAGAAACAGAGAGTAGAATGGTGATTGCTAGGGCCCAGGGAGAAGGGAAATGGAGTTGTTGTTCAATAGGTATAAAGTTTTAATTATGTAAGATGAAGAAATTCTAGAGATCTGCTGTACAACATGGTGCTTATAGTTAACAATACTGTATTGTACACTTAAAAATTTGTTGAGAGTAGATCTCGAGTTAAGTGTTCTCACCAAACACACCCCAGAAAACAAAAAACAAAGGGGCAGAAGGACACTTTTAGAGATGATGAATATATTTATTACCTTGACTGTGGTGATACCATACTTGTGTCCATATGTTCAAATCCAAAAAATTGTGTACATTAAATATGTACAGTTTTTTGTATAACAATTACACTTCAATAAAGCTATTAAAAATATTTGTTTTTTTTTAAGATCAGAATTGACCTCAAATCCTTTTTGTATTTAACATGGCTATAAGAAAATGCAAAATGACATACACGGCTTAAATTATATTTGTATTGTACTGCCCTGTTCTGGATAGACTAACAGGTGTGTGACAGTCACTGCCTGTTGAAAGCTGGCTGGAAAGAAGACTTTTCCCTGTCTACCCTTCTATGTACAAATATTTCACTTTTTAAGAAGATACATGTGAAATTTTTAAACAAATATACCAAAAACCAGTATCAGTAGTTAATATACCAAAGGCACTCAGAACCTTGAATTCTTGGTTGCCAAGTTTTTTTTTTTTTTTGAGAGAGAGCCCCAGCTAGAGTGCAATGGCTCCATCATAGCTCACTGCAACCTCAAACTACTGGGCTCAAGTGATCCTCCTGCCTCAGCCTTCTGAGTAGCTGGAACTACAGTGCGCACCACCACTCCAGGCTAAGTTTTCTATTTTTTTGCAGAGATGGGGTCTCGCTCTTGCTGAGGCTGGTCTCAAACTTCTGGCCTCAAGCAATCCTCCCACCTTGGCCTCCCAAACTGCTGGATTACAGGCATCGGCCACTGCACCCGACCCTAAGTCTTAGATTGAGAATTCCAACACCCTTGAAAGAACACAAGAGTAATGTAGTGATAACATCATTTTTTTAATCTGATAGATCTCCTAATCCAAAAGGCCAGCATCAAGTTAAATGACATCCAGTTTCACTTTGATGTTCATAGCTGCCAGTTCAGCTACAAAATAACGAAAAACATAAGGCACAGAAACAGTATCAATAGTGTCACTGCGATTACACAAAGTACAGTTGTATTTTCTGTTACGCATGGCAGACCAAGATGGCGGTGGCTTCTCCAACAGTGGAGAGAGTAAGCTGCCACACTTCACACACACATGGGCTACCGATCGGTCAGAGCAGTTGAAGAGGCGGTCATGAAGGAGAAAAGATGTACCGTGAGCTAAAAGAGCATCCCGCTCCATTTCCCCAAAACGGATTCCACCCTGAACATTTCTTCCCCCGATAGGCTGGTTGGTGACTTTGTCTCTCGCTCCAGTTGTCCTAACTTGAAATTTGTCTGAGACCATGTGGCGTAGACGTTGATAATACACTACGCCTATGAAGATGTCTGCTTCCAGTTCTAGCCCACTGATGCCACTATACATCCTCTCAGTGCCATAGAAGTTGTAGCCAGCAGCCTTTAACATCTCGCCAAAGTATTCTAAGGCTGAGTTCTCTGAGAAGGTGAAGGGTGTAGCATCATGGCAGAGACCATGCAAAGCTGCAGACTTCCCGGCCATACTCTCAATTAACATACCGATGGTCATGCGCGATGGAAAACCGTGAGGGTTGAACAGAATGTCTGGGACCATCCCACTTTCAGTAAAAGGCATGTCTTCTACTGGCCATAATCTGCTCAAAATGCCCTTTTGCCCATGACGACTGGCAAATTTATCACCAATAGTTGGGTTCCGAGGGACTCTCATTGTGATGCAGATACACTTAAATCTTCCACTCCCAGTGTCATTACTACACACTTTGATGTTATCCACGACACAATTTTCTTTACTCCTAGGAAAAAATAAATCATATAAAAAGTCAAACTATTTGTTTAAACTTATACACTTGAGTTTGTTGATATAATTACTGTTCCATAAAGGATATTCCCAACTTACTCTTACCTCTATTCTCCTAATACAAATAAAGTTGGTATCCCTGAAAATATTTATGAATCAGGCTATTGATTATGTTTACTATAGAATTATGTTCATCTGAAAGAATATCAGCAACAAAGGTAGCTGAAACTATTAGGAAGACCTACTGAAATCAATTTATTGTTGTAAAAAGAAGCTAAAATAAAATTTATTTTTAATAAGAGGCATAATGAACTCAACATTCTGGCTAGGAAACATTCCTAATAATGTTTACAAGAGAAATGATAAAGTTTGAATAATACAGTTTTAAAATAAGTCACTGATTAACTCTCAAAAATTGTAACAGACTGACAAGAAAAGTAGAAAAACAAAGGCAGTACAACAGACATAGGAATTCTGTCTCATTTAAGCAATGGTAATTCAGTTATGACTGAGACAATAACCGCTATGGTTTGAATGTTTGTGTTCCCTCCAAAATTCATGTCAAAACCTAACCCCATTGTGGTGGCACTAAGAGGAGGGGCCTTTAGGAGGTGATTAAGTCATGAGGATGGAGCCCTTATGAATGGATCAGTGATCTTATACAAGAGGTGCAAGAAGCTGCTCACCCCTTTCTGCCTTGTGCCATGTGAAGACACCCAGATAGCACCATTTATGAGGAATGGGCCCTCACCAGACACTGAATCTGCCAACACCTTCATCATGGACTTCCTGGCCTCCAGGACTCTGAGAAATAAATTTCTGTTCCTTGTAAATGATCCAGTCTCAGGTATTATTAGAGCAGCACAAATAGACTTAAGATAATACCTAAGTTACCACTTACATTTTCTCCAAATATTTTCCTGCTAAAAGATAACTTTCGTTGACCTCTAGCAATTCCACTAAGAAACAGCCTTTAAAAAATAGCACAGATACCCAAACTTACTTGTAGTACATCACAAAGCTTTCCCCAGTGTTGAGGTTTAGGTAGCTGTAATATGGATCTCCATACTGCAGTTTTGCTCCTATAAACGGCAATCCATCATCATCTAACTTCTGCAAAATCCGTGGGTCACCAGGTTTGACTCCAAACACCAGATTATCATCTCCTTGTTTAATTTTTTCAGTGAGGTCTATGAACTCAGACTTGTAGACACTTCCATGGGCAAAGCCTCGTTCCCAAGAGGCCTTATTCACAATCTGTGAGGTCCAAAAATTGTTAATTTAAGAGACTGAGGCCAAATTAGGATTTTCACAATAAAAATGGGTAGGACTATAATAATATTAGGTTTATGATAACTGGCATTAGATTTTATAATTCTCCCCACATTTTCCAAATCACTGATACTATGAAAACCCAGACACATATAAATGGCTTAAACACTAATCATATATAAATATAAAAGATATATTCAAGACCACACTCATTCAACATTTACTCACAGTATTCACTCAAATATTCGATATCTGAATATTTAGTGAATATTCCTCAAGGCTTATCCACTTTCAACTTAGACCATGAACTAAACATTTAATACAATACTCATATGCCAAATACTAGGTACGTGGGGACACAAAAATATTCCTTCTGTCATCTCACAGTAAACAAAAGTTAAAAAATAAAAAGACTGGAACTATATCTCCTGGAAAAACTTACCATGGCATCTTCCATATCATAGCCAGTGTAAGAAATCACAGCAACAATGGCATTTGTCCCAATTGGATAGTTATCCATGTCATAATAATCATACATGTAAGGTCTCACTAATGGACTTTGTGGAGTCTGAAGACGATATAATTTATTATCTGATCGATCTTGATAAGTGAGAAGTGGAAAGCCCATAGTTTGCTTACCTACAGAGGGAAATAACATCTTAGCATTTTCTGGGTTTTTTCCACCTTGATTATACAGGTGAAAATTAAAAATGGCAACTAAATATTCACCATAGGGGAATGAATAAATAACACATCATGGCAGTTATGCTTACTACAGACTAATACATGGCTGTGAAAATGAAGTACACCGACATGTATCAACACATGATCAGACCACAGAAACCATGCTGAGTAGGACAGAAAGTGCACAATGACATTCAATGTGACACTATGTACGCGCATTTGCAACACATCCCAAACAATTCTTTACCTAGTTTATGGATATGTGTGAGGTATAATAAAAGCATAAAAAGGGGATAGAAAGTATGTGCACACACTACAGGCTATCGCTACTTGAGGGCAAACAGGGGGGAGTGATTATTATCTAATGAGATTACTTTCTTACATACACACAGAGAAGAAAATGGCAGTATTTGTTCATGCTGGGTAGAGGGGCAGAGGGTAAGACTCTTCCTTGTACTGCTTCACAGTATAGAGAATCATTTCTGAACAAAATGACTTAAAAAATTAAAATACACATATAAGTGAAGTGAAATCTTTCAAAAATATAGGGAGACCTACAGCTTCCAGTAAGAAAGGGCTACTCTTAGACAAGATCCCCCCTCAACACTTGAGTAAAAGATCCAGAATAAAACCAAAACAACTACATATAGCTGGAAATAACCAAGAGCAGTCAGAAACTGAGAGTAATTTTCACCTGAACAAAAGCAACTGCACTAGGTGATTTTCCAGTTTTTTACATTGTTAATGTTTTTCTTTTTCTTTTCTTTTCTGGCCTGATGGCCCAGTCAATGTGACAGCTACAACTTAGATACTGGTTTGAAGAACCAAGGAATAGAATTCAGAGCATGACAGCAACTGGAAAGTAAAGGGGGAAATTTCAGAAGTGAGAGAACCACAAAGGGAGATCCTTAAATTCTGCATATAAACTCAGTCCAAATCCTTGGTGGAGTCCTGAACTATGCATACATGGGAAAGGTCCGAGCAACCTATGTATGGCTGAGAGAATGCACTTCAACTGCTGTGTTCACCTAAGTAACTAACAGTTAAAACTAAAAACCAGTCCTCTTCCCCTGGAGAATTTTTGGTGACATGCAATGTGCCATGGTGATGAACAGTACATTAAGGAAAGATATATAAAGAAAAAAACTAAAATGGATTTGCAGGCCAAACACCACAAAACAAAACAAAAAAATCAATCCTCTTCAGAGGACTATAACAGGATCCAGTTTTTAAAATATATTATTTACAATGTTCATAATACAATCCAGTATTATTGGACATGTAAAGAAAGAATAAAACATGACTTATACTCAAGAAAAAAACATAAGCAATGGAGACTGATCCTGAGATGACCCAGATGTTGGAATTAGCAATCATTTTGAAACATCTATTATATAAACTATGCTCAAAAATGTAAAGAAAAATATGTCCACGATGAATGAAGATAAGAAATCTCAGAGAAAAGGGAAACTATGAAAAAGAAACAAGTGGAAATTCTAGACTGAAAAATAGTCATGTGTCACATAATGATGTTTTAGTCAACTGTGGACTACATCTGTGATGGTGGTTCCATAAGAATACTATACCTTTCCTATGTTTAGATACACGAATCCTTGCCACTGTGTTATAATCGCCTACAGTATTCAGTATAGTAACGCGCTCTACAGATTTATAGCCTAGGAACAATAGGCTTTACCATATAGCCTAGGTGTGCAGTAGGTTATACCATCCAGGTTTATAGAAGTGCACTCTCTGATACTCACACGACGACGAAATTGCCTAAGCACTCATTCTCAGAATGTATACCTGTCGTTAAACGATGTATGAGTGTAAAAGAAAATTTAGTAGATGACAGTGAGAAGTGAATGTGATGACAGATCAATAAAAATGATCCAATCTGAAGAAAAGAAAGAAAAAAGGACGGAAAAAAGAGAACAGAAACTCAGTGGCTTATGGGACAATAACCAAAAGGCTTAACAGACATGATAGCTGAAATCTCAGAAGAGAAGAGACAGACTAGGGAAGGAGCAATATTTGTAGAAATAATGACAGAAAACTTTACAAATCTGGCTAAATTAAAAAAAAAAAGAAAACTGCAAGTAGCACAAACACACAAAAAAATTCTATCTAGGCATATCATAGTCAATCTGCTAAAAACCAAATATAAAGAGAAAATCTTAAGGACACAGGAAAAACACATTATCTTCAGGAAAACAATAATACATATGACGGACCCAAGAAGAGACAGTGTAACAGCTTTTAAGTGGTGAAAGAACAATAACTGTCAACTCAGAACTGTATGTCCACTGAAAATTTCCTTCAAGAGAAGCAAAATAAAGACATTTGTCAGATGAATGAAAACCAAGAGAATCTGTGGCCAGCAACCTGCACTATAAAAAATGTTAAAGGAAGTTTTTCAGGCTGAAGGGAAATTTTATGTGATGAAAATCTGAATCTTCAGGCAGGAATAAAGAACATTGAAAGTGATAATTATATGGGTGACAATAATGGCTTCTATTCTTCAAAAATCAAATCGCCAGATCTAATACGACCTAAACCAATGGACATTTTACAATTCTTAAGACTTTCTCTGAGTTTGAAATTATTTCAAAATAAAAAGTTACAAGCGCTTTTCTTCTACAAGTGTGACTACCGCCCCAACCTCCCTCCACCTCACCCATCTGGCACTGGTACATGTTCCGTGGACTCTGGTTGTGGTCGGAGAAAGGGATGAAGTTGGCGATCACACTCAGCAGGCTGTGAGGAAAGAGCTCCTGGTGTGTGGTGACTCCAGCCATCACCTCATCCTCAAAGATGGCGACGTTCATGAAGATCTGGAAAAGAGGAAGTTCAAGGCGCACAATAACCGTGACTGCTCACATATTAACTCTCACTATTTCTCAGAGTTCAGAACTGAAAGACCTGAAAGAAATCCTTCCCCACCCAGCATCATTAATGCTGAAGGGATCCACTGGGAAGCACAGGGAAGCTTCCAGTTAGAAATAGCACCTGCCTTACATATTTCACTCTATATCCACTCCAGTCCAACTGTAAAGGGGAATAGGAAGAAAGAACAATTTTTTAAGTAGCATAAAGCCCACAATTTTGCAATTGCAAAGACACAGGCAAAGACTGCGAGTGAATCTAATAGAATGCTGCCATCTCAGGGGCTGAGGCAGAGCGGGGTGCAAAGGAGTTCTGGGAGCTGGGCAGGCAGCTCATGTGACCGCCGGCCCTCTCTCAGGCTCCATGCAGAGAGATGACCCATGGAAACTGCTTTGTGCTGGTCACAGATGTGGCAGAAAACAAGTGTGACTTTCTTTCAAATGTCTAATTATTACTGTAACAATGATAATAACCCCTTTAAAAGGGAACAGTTAAGTCTCTGAAAGTTATACAAGCACACATGCCCACTCATCAAGCACACTTATGTACCTGTTCCATAGTTCCAATTAGTTCTTCTTTGCCTAATTCCAAGTTCTGCACAGGCCGTACCAGCCTACAAGGAGTGGTAAAAAGAAACAATCCTGGGTACAGACTCGCTTTCCCTGTCATGGGGACAAGGGCCACTTCCATCCAGGGAGGAATTCTTTTTTCTCTCAACACCTGTTTTCGACAAAAAGAGATTCAATAAAGAATAAGTGATGTGTTTTACACTACCCCATCCCCACCCTGCTGGTAGGTGGGTAGAATGGGGAAGGAGGTCAAATAGGAAAAGCAGTATCTTAAGAAATTAAATGATGCAAGTAACAAACCCAGTGCCGGGAGCCATGGCTGTCCCCACCAGTCTCACCCCTGTGTGGAATGCCGCTCCCCCAACACCCAGCCATGGCCAAAGCCCTACTTCCCGGGGGGCTCAGCCCCACCAGCAGGCAAACCATTACCGACTGAGACTGGGGATGGGGCTCACCGAGAATGTGCCTATAGACACACTATTGAAATTCTGTCCTAAATATACGTGTCTAAAATATATTTGATTACTGGCTTTATTTTCAAACTCATTAAGTGAAAAGGCCCTTTCTTTTCACTTAATAAGTGAAATTAAGGAAAAATACCAAAACTATTAAACAGCTCCGAGGTAAAAGGAGAAATACAAATCGAAATTATAGAAATTTGGAAAAAAAGGACAAAATCCATGTACCTGAACTTTTATGGGGATTCACAGCTAAACTCGTTATTAATAAAAATGAAAGGATGTGTGAAATAAGACAAAAAAAAAAAAATGAAAGGACGTTGGGCAGAGGGGGAGATGGAGTGATGTAGATCAAAGCATACAAAACTTCGGTTATGCAAGAGGATTAAGTTCTGGAAATCGAGTGTACATTTTGTGACTACAGTTAACAATATTATATTGTATACTTGAAATTTACTAAGAGGGTATATCTTAAGTGTTCTCATCACATACACCCACATGTAATGCTAACACACACAAAAAAAGAATGAAACTAAATGAATTAACTTCTTAACTTAAACGCTAAAAAAAATAAAATAAACCAAAAGAAAGCCTAAGAAATTATAAAAAAAAGAAATCCGAAATTAATGAGGTCAGAGTATAGAAAGGATCAAATTAATAAATCAAAATTCTTGGTCCTTAAAAATCAACAACACCCACTACTTAATATAATCGAAGGGGAGGTGGGAGGGAGGGACCAATATATTTTAAGAAACAAGGGAGGAAAACCACTGAAACAAAATTTTCAAAATCATACTTTCTATTCTGCATACTTTCCATGAAACCAACATGAAGTGGACAAAATGCAGGTTATCAAAATAGACTAATTTTCAATTTCTAATTTCCATATAAGAACTGAAGATATCAAGAAACTAGCCTGCCAAGAAAGCACAAGAGCCAGATGGTTTCACAGCAGACTAGATAACCCAATGTTTCACAAACTGTTTGAGAGCAACGAAAACAAAGGAGAACTTTCTAATTCTTTTTATAAAACAGAACATTTATGAATGTTAATTTAAAAAATCTTAAATAAAATATCAGTATTTAAGCAAGTGTTGGTATTTCTCAAACATTAAGAAAGCAGCATACCATGACCAAGTAGGATTTATTCTAGGAATTTAAGACTCATTATTTATCACTATCATCAGAGAATGATCGTTACTAGAGAATGAATGGATACACTCAATTAAAGGAAAAAATCTTGTAATTCTCCCCCAAAGATGCCAAAAAATTAAACCTAGAATTACCACATGATCCAACAATCCCACTTCTAGGTCTATAGCAAAAAGAACTAAAAGCAGGGACTTGAACAGATACTTGTACACCATGTTCACAGCAGCATTATTCACAACGGCCAAAAAGTGGAAACAACCCAAGTGTCCTACAAACATTTAAAAAATAAAAACTAAAACTAAATTTTAGTTTTAAAATTTTTAAAACTAAAAACCAACAAAATAGAACAGAATATGAACCACAAATTCATCTTATTGCCAAAGGACAATTCTTCCAACGGCCATTATCTAAGCCAACAAATACTCTGTTAGGAGGAAATTCCAAAGATAAGTTATTCAAGGAATGTCCTTCTACTTGACTTTTTAAAAAATGTATTTTCAAAACCCAGAAGGCGACAGGGTATGACTTATATCTTACAGATCATTAATATTATTGAAATGTCTTTTTTTTTGAGAGCCCTTATATGTCACTAGTATTAACAAAGGAAAAAAAGTTAACATTTGTTAGATAAGCAGACTGGAGGCTCAATGAAACTACCAAGGAATGCATATGGGTCAAATATCCATCACTGACCCCAACAATAAGATCAGTACAAGGCAAAACTCTCACCAGAGGGAATATACCAACATTTTGGAATTAGCTTCTACCCACCTGACCATTTGCTCACTCTAAACTGCCCTAGGGCTAATCTCATCAATTAGAAAAGGACTGAAAACCTAAAGTTAAGGGATGTGACAACTTACGAAGAGTTAAGATCACCTTAAAATGACGGAGAGAGTCTGCGATGCCCGGAGCCAGCTCCTTATCCACCCAGCCAACCATGACACCATCCAGGAGGACAGGGTAGCATTCACTGTAGGGTCGGTGGGGAGCTCCATCTACAGGAGTGACCCCTGGTACGGGAACAAACACAAGCAACACATTAGAGTACTCTGTGCAACACTGCAAACTCCATCGCGATGGGTTCAACAGCTGCTCCGTCAGTTTAGATATCTAATCATCCCTGTCTCTGAAACTGGTACTGGCATATCTTTTTATTGAGCTTCACGGATACCGCATTTTTTTGTTTGTATTTTTTCCTCTTTTTACACAATTTAAGATTTGTGGCAACCCTGCATTGAGCACCATTTTTCCAACAGAATGTGCTCACTTCATGTGTCTAGGTCAGCATTTTGATATTCTCACAATATTTCACACATTTTTATTATGTCTGTTATGGTGAGCTGTGATTAGCAATCTTTGATGTTACTATTGTACTTGCAGATCTGGCAGATAGCAAGAGAACTAGAATTGAAAGTAAAGCCTGAGGATGTCACTGAATTGCTGCAACCTCATGATCAAACTTGAATGGATGAAGAGTTGCTTCTTATAGATAATAAAGAAAGTGGTTTCTTGAGATGGGATCTACACCAGGTGAAGATGTTGTGAACATTGTTGAATGACAACAAAGGATTTAGAATATTCCATAAACTTAGTTGATGAAGCGACAGCAGGGCTTCAGAGGACAGACTCCAATTTTGAAAGTTCTACTGTGGGTAAAATGCTACCCAACAGTATCACATGCTACAGGGAAATCTTTTGTGAAAGGAAAAATAAACTGATGCAGCAAATAAGATGTCTTATTTTAACAAACTGCTGGAGCTATCCCAATCTTTAGCAACCATCCTGATCAATCAGCAGCCATCAACGTAGAGGCGAGACCCTCTACCAGCAAAAAGATTATGACTCACTGAAATCTCAGATGACTGTCAGCATTTTTTAGCAATAAAGTATTTTTTAATTGAGGTATTTACATTGTTTTTTGTAGACATAATACTACTGTACGCTTAATAGAATATAACATAGAGTAAACAGGTTTTATATGCACTAGGAAACCAAAGTATTCCCTTTATTGCAATACTTGCTTTATTGCTGTGGTCCGGAACACAACTCCAACATATCCAAGCTATCCCTGTATGTTTTTCTATTTCATGTATAAGTCTAAATCACTTTAGCAAGGACACACAAAAAGCTACTAACTCTGATTGCCTGTGAGGACAGTAGCTAGCAGCGGTCCTCAACCTTTTTGGCACCAGGGACCAGTTTCGTGGAAGACAATTTTTCCACAGACGGGGGTGGGAAGGGGAGGTGGAGCTCAGGCGGTGAGGCGGCCCAGTTCCTAACAGGCCAAAGACTGGTACCAGGCCTGGGGTTTGGGGACTGCAGAGGGGACAAGGGTATAAGGGACACTTTGTATGCCTTTTAAATATTTTGATTCCTGAGCCATGTAAATGCATTAACTTTTTCCTAAATAATCTAATTACAGCTGATCATTATTTGCTACATATTTGTAAACACAAAATCAGTACTAGGAGCGCTTTCAAGGTCATTTGAGAACGTGGCAAAAAATTTTAGTCCCTGATGCACACTCCCAGCTGAGGTCAAACAAGGCGACGCTCTGTCTTCTTGTCTCAGCTCACATTCTAATGGAGTGTCCTTTTTCCAGTCTATTTAGTGCCACGCCTTTTGCATTTTTGTGCTTTTTGTTGTTGATTTCACTGTATAAAATGGCCCTCAGGTGTAGTGGAGAAGTGCTATCTAGTCTTCCTAAATGCAAGAAGGCTGTCATGTACCTACCAGAGAAAATACCTGTTAGGTATGCTTATAGTTATAGTGCTGTTGGCTGTTGCTGTTCAATTTTTTTTTTTTTTTTTTTTTTGAGACAGAGTCTCACTCTGTTGCCCAGGCTAGAGTGCCGTGGTGTCAGCCTAGCTCATAGCAACCTCAAACTCCTGGGCTCAAGGAATCCTTCTGCCTCAGCCTCCCAAGTAGCTGGGACTACAGGCATGTGCCACCATGCCCGGCTAATTTTTTTCTATATATTTTTAGCCATCCCATTAATGTGTCCCATTAATGTGTTCAATGGAAAGACACATAAAACAAGGCGATGTATTGATTAGATGATGAAAATTTGACCAGAGACCCCCAGGAACCTACCCCTGTACCTCCTCTAGGAACAAGGGTTCAATATTCACTGGTGACTTTATCAAACACAGGTACTACAAGTAATGAGAATCAACTGAAATTAAGTAAAAAAAGAACATTCTTCCATGAATCATAAATACCATCTGAAGACAGCAAGTGTTGAGCATCACAGATTACCCAGTCTGTGTTTCATCTATCACCCTAAGATGACCAGCTCCACCAAGAGTTAGGCAGCACTTTCTATTCTGTCTTCTTCCCCAGTGCCAGAGCAAATAACCCTTCCCATCTCTTCTGTAGTAAGATACATTTCCACCTCTCCACTTTTTGTTTTTCTCCTTTCTACCCTTCTCCCAGACTTTGACGTTTTTAATCACTGATCGGTAGCAAAGAAAATTTTTTTCCTTTCAGAGAGTGAACCTTCAAATTATACTAATTACATCTTCTGAATCTTGAGTATTTCTTGACTACTTTCTCTGGGGCTCCCTTCTCACAGGCCATTCTCTAGTTGGGAAAAATACTTTTAAGCAGAAATTTCTTGACTCTTGCCTCAATGTCCATTTGGTTGCCTGAGAATCCCTGTATCATCTGATCCCCATGAACTGGACCTTTTACCACATAAACATTAGTCCCACTGGAGACCTCGGTAACCACAGCTCACCAAAGACAGAACACTTCTGGTTTCCAATTCCCAACGGGAGAACCCCAGGACTAGAAGACAGTAGAGTGCCCAAAGATAAGACTGACATTTTTAAGTATGAAGGTAAATGCAAACCAAATATCAAACCCGGAAGAATAATAAGAGATAGCCTTACAGCCACAGCAGAGGCAAGGTTACCAGGAACAAAGGTTACGTATCTGATGACATTGAGGTAGACTTGACAACCCCCCTATAAACTGTTTTCCTGCAAACCTGTAAACATTGTTTTCTACTTAACAGATGCAAAAGGCTCACCAAGAGATGCAACGAGAGTGACCCAGAAAGTTATACAATAGCTTCTATATTTCCAATATTAACTGCTGGTTTACTGCAAATGCTTTGGCATCATATTTTGCTTTTGTTTTTTGAAAGAGAAAAACAAAATACCTATAACATTTAATTTTTCTTGTTTTCATTTTCAAAGAATGTATTTGACCTTCTGCAGAGAACCCTAGAAAGCAGCCCAACTCCTGCACAGAAGAGTGAAAAAGAATTCTTGCAGGAATTCTCTGCTGAATCCCCAAAGCAAGC